>JAECUM010005457.1:0-117481 GCA_016617855.1 Megalonaias nervosa | reverse complement strand
AGCATCATTACCGTCTTTTATTATTTTATTTAATGTATTAATAAGTTCGTTGTATTTTTCTTCTGACCAAGTTCTTATATTATCAATATCGTTTATATTATTATCTTTTAAAAAATCATTATATTCCGCATCTGTTATTTTATCATTTGCTTGTTTTCTAAAAAATTGTCTTTGCTCTCCAACTTCCATAAACCTTACTGTTAACTCGCCGATTTTTTCTTGCTCTTTTTCAATATCCTCTATTTTTTCTGATAATTTTCCTAATATAGTCTTAATTTCATATGAAGTTAATTCTGCTAATCTTCTTTCAAATAAAATCGGATTATTGATCAGCCGGTTTAGTTCAGCTTGCCTAGCGGCGGGGTCAGCAATATTCTTTACAAGTGCCTCAGCTAAGATTCTTTTTTCCTCATCAGATCTAGCAATAATTTTTGCAGCAGCTGCTTCTTGTTGTTCTTTAACAAGCCCGACTAAACCTTTTTCTTGACGTTTTTTAACTTCTTCGTCTGACAGTGTCTTAGTTTCAGGTTGTTTTCCAAGTAGTGCTTCAGTAACTGGTTTGAGAATCGTAGCTGTTGTTTCCGCAGCAGTTATTTGCCCACGTCGTGCTTGCTGTACTTTTGCTTAAATGCTGCTTGAGATTGAGCAAGTTTTTTCAGATCTTCTATATGTTTTCTATATTTTGCTCGTTTGTCCATAATTATTATATATAAATTTTATAAAATTGAAACGCCTTACTATAAGTAAGTGTCAATACAACAGCGAAACATTTTAGTTGGATCATGTGTAAGTTTATCAAATAAGAAGAAGTTATATTTATCTTTTGTAGCTTTATGATAAAGTTCGATAAATTTATCTTTTGTTACGTCACCGCATTGTTCGTTCGCAATATTTCTGACGTCAACATTGTCCGATCCCGGAAATAATATAAAACAACCGGTATTTCGCCGAATAAATCTGTCAACATTATAAAAACCTTGAGCTAAATAAATAGAATTACACTTTTTATTACGTGACAGTGAAAAATACGATCTTATTTTGTTCATCTCCGTATTATTTAGCGGAATATCGTCAAAAACTACTATCTTATGTTCATCCGAGTCAAGTTGATTAACTGGAATAAGATCTTCTGGCTGTCTGATTATAAAAAAATCTTCACCAGCCTCAAGATCATCACGAAGTTTGTCATTATATTCGCTTAGTAGCTCGTACTTATCTTGCTGTGGATTAATTGTATAAATATAAACTCGATCGTAGTTAAAATTATCGCCGAGAAGTAAGTTCATAAGCAAATTTGTTTTTCCCGATCCAGTTCGCCCAACAATAAGATAATGACAATCTGGAAGTTCATTGTTATGTTTATGTTTTACCAGCCGCTCGGTATCAAAGTTTAATATCGACGCCATCGTTGTTATATAATTTTATGTAATATTAAACTAAATAATGTTGACAATTTTATGCAAAATTAAACTAAATAATGTTGACAATTTTATGTAAGACAATAAATAATGAGCTACTATACAAAATTTGGAACATTAACAGGAGATTTATTGACTGAAGGTTATCAAGGTGACTTATCTAAGTACGCAACTCTTGATCAGCTAAGAAATGAAATCGATAACTTAATAAATCTCACAAGTGTGGATCAAAATGAAGTTGTTATTTTCCAGGATAAACAAGGACGATTAAAGACGAGTAATGTACAACTGTCAAATGTACTTCTACGAATTCCCACCGCGGTTGTTAATAATATTGTTACTTTTACAAATCAAGGTAAGATACAAGATTCCGGTAACTCGATTAACGATTATGTCAAAAAAGCTGGTGATTCATTCACGGGTCACATTATTATGAATCAAAATAAAATTACAGGTCTTGGAAACCCAACCGCAGATGAAGACGCCGCAACAAGGAAATATGTCGACGATCAAGAATCTAAGTACGTATTGGCCAACGGTGGCATAATGCGTGCATTTCTCAACATGAACAATAACGGCATTAATAATCTTAGAACACCGGAATATGATTTTGATGCTGCAACAAAAAAATATGTTGATGATAAGGAAATTCCTATTTCAACTTCGTTAAAAACAATCGGTGATGAAATGACTACACTTAGTGCTGCTTTTTATAAAAATTTAGAAACGTTCTTTAATTTTCGTAAAAACATAAACAAAATCATTAAAGATTTTTTGGGGAACAACCAACCGTTGACATAAAACTAGCTGACGTTAACACGAAACTCAACGACATTGTCAGTGGAATACCTACTATTGTTCAAAAAACTAATCTGATTAAAATTCCACACAGACAAATTAAAAATATCGTGTACACAGTAGCATCAGGATTAACAACATGGTCACAACAAAATAACACTATCAAATATACCGCAGAAGTTACTGGTGTTTATAGACTATCTATCTTTAGCTCTGCAAAGTTTAAAATTTATACTACAACATTTCCATGGCGTCATTCAACAGATGCTTTCTCTGGAATTGTATCTATAGTGTTAAATAAGGATGCTGAAGAAATATTTTTACTGGAAGCAGATGATCAAAAAATAACCGCAACGTCTTACTGGTGGTGTTTGGAATTTGTAGCTGAAATACCACAAATAATTACTTAATCAAACCAGGAACCAGCATTGTTGTAAACTAATATTGTATAATGAAAAAATATATATTTGATTTCAATCACATTTCAAAAGAAATTCCGAAACAAGATGTTGATGCGCTAATGCAATATTACAAATTTTATCATAAAAAACTTTGGTGCGTGAAAAAATGTTACAAATATTATAACAAAATACTTCGAGTAATATCATATTTACCGCTGTTATTGACCGGATCTGGTATAATTTCGAGTGGTGCATCATTAAACCCGTTTTTGTTAATAATATCGGCATTGGTGTTTCTCTTACAACAGCGTGTAAAAAGATAGAACCTCGACTCGCGACTAAAAAAAATAGTTGCCAAACGGCTAGTATCACCTATAAAAAATTACTTGATCAGATACGATCTTACTTGCGGGGTATAAAATATGATATGGACGATTTAATACGCGAGTTTCGTATTATTGACAGTATATTAACATATTCTACCAATGAGAGTCAGCAAGTATGAAAAAGATTATCAAAAAAAGTATGATAATGAGAGGGTATGAAATATTATCTAAACAATAAAAAATATCACTTACCTGATCTCGCCCGGTGAAGACGTCCTCTTGAAAGTGCCTCAGAAGGAAATTTTACCTGCCTTATATACTGCTGTTCTAGACAATCACGTGATCTTCTACCCGATTCTAGAAAATCACGTGATTGAGGCTGACGTTGCATAATGACTAACATTTTACCTGGATGACGCAGTATTGATTTTTACATTACCTTACACAAGGCTAGGCAACATCTGTTAGATACGGCTGGCTCGTAGAGTATTGATTATACATCTGTTACAATTACAAGTCTTGGTTATGTAAAAGTTATAGAATTATATTTGGGCTAGAAATCTGGGTTTAGTTTTGTGTAAAATCGTTGGGGTGGGTGTTTTAAGATCTCGAGAGGGGTAATTTGTATTTGTTTGGAGGGTTGGGAGGGGGGGGTTAAAAGATTTTTGAGCTAGAATCAGCCTTATATCTTACTACTTACAAACATACAATTGTCAGATCCTTTGAGGAGTCAAGTAGACTCTTGAATCGTTTCCTTGTTTGGTTTAGGGCATGAATTGCTACCTTTGGCAGTGGTTTGCAACTGTTTTGTTGGACCGGATTTATCCGGTCTCGGTAGGAGAACTGGCAATCTTCTGTGGTACACATATTGTCCGTCTACTGTAATCAGTAATTTGGTGCTCTTTTCGTGGGTTATAGTTTGGCGTGTTTTATTTTCTTTTCTGTAGCGACCGCTTCGATGGTCAGAGCGCCCGCCGCGGATGCAGGAGGTCGCGGGTTCGAACACCGGCCGAGTCATAACAACGACTTAAATAAATGGTACCTAGATGCTGCCTCTCGCTTGGCGCTCTGCATTAAGAGGTTAGTGCTAGGACTGGTCGGCCTGGTGTCATGATAATGTGACTGGGTAGGACATGATTAGATTAGAAATAAAAGGGTCGACAGGGATGTTTAAAAGAAAAACGACTTTGATCGACGTAGGATAAGTAGCGCAGTTCAACGTCACAATTTAAACGTTTGTGGGAATCAACTTGCCGTTATCGCGAATGTTCAATCGTATCACTTTGTAAGACGTTCTGTGTGCTCAGATTTTCGAGCATCTCAGCCTCGTGACGAGTTAAGAGATTTATGTGGAGATTCCTTAATAATTTTTTTTTTCACAAATCTCTTTGAGCGAAGATTAAAAGAGCGAGTTTTGCAGCAACACTCAACAAGTAGTTAGCCCAAACAAATTTTTTTCTTTTCTTTTCTTTTTTTTTTTTTTTAGAAAAAGCCACTTCTTGGCTCGCCAGTCCACTTTGATGCGACTTGGCTATCGAAAATCGGTTTCATTGGTGAGAAATCTTGATAAAGTTCTCTTATTCGGACGAGCTTCCTCATCCGAACCGTTGGTTGAATTATTCCAGGTTCTTTTGAGACCAGGTCTCACAGCAATGACAGACGTTTTTGTCGGTTTTCTCATACCGTCAGGTTACAATTTCGTCACCTGTGCTGAGAGATGCTGAGAGAGAGAGAGAGAGAGAGAGAGAGAGAGAGAGAGAGAGAGAGAGTACGTTCATTTATTCAATTTCTCATGCCAGGGCTAAGGGTGATACGCTTAGGCAATGTGGAAACTTTACTCACTTTCTAAGATTGGAGAGCAACAGCATGCTGATTAATCAATTTTAAGCTGTATGCAAAACAACCTCACTAAATATCTTTTACATAGCCTTCGCACTTGGCCTGACTAGCCAATTGATCAGAACGGACCCTTTTAACCACCGGTATAGCTGAAGTTGAGGCCAAAAACTTGTGTGTTTGCATTGGAGCGGCAACCATCGACCTCTCTTCTACTGAACTATCAGGATACTCTCATCCAAGGACACGGGACGCAACCCACAACAAACAGGTTGCCTCTACTCCACTCGCCTCGTACGACATTCAGCGAGTACGTATCGGACCTATGCTACAACTCAAATCCTGAAGGAAGAAAAATGGTTCACGCAGATGAACACGGACCTGGACCATACTTTGTCGATGACTTGCACTTGTGGTAACGAAGATAACTTTCGACATTTGGTTTAAAAGTTCAGAGACCATACTGTCTCTGAGAAAAAATTTCGCACAGCGTCATTAGTTCTATATCACAAAACTCAAATAAATTTTGAGGATAGCTAGCACTATGGGCACAGGAGGAACGTAATGCTAGAAACTTCCACTGGATTAACAGTATGCGACTAACTGGTGTCAAGTGGAGTTTAACGTGGACGTTTTTGACCAATACCCAACCCAACTAAGCAAGACACATGCCAACTGGCCAACACAATCTAACTGATCACACCCACAAGTACAAACCAACACCCTCACGTACTGACCAACACCCACACCAACTGCCCATCATTTACCTACTGACCAACACTTATTCTACTGACCAACATCCATGCCTGCCTGCTGACCAACAAAGTCCTACTAACCAACACACCTTAGAACTGACCAGCATCCACACCTACTGACCAATGGTAGCATATGTTGAACAACACTCTCCTAAAACATGCATGTAATGGTAGGATGCAAAGTGAGTAATAATATAAGAAGGACTAACACCTTATTTAGACAGATGAACACTTACTGGGATTATCAAATACTTACTCTTTGACAAACTAAGCAGAGAAAAAGAAGTCCCAATGGTCTAGTGGTTGCATGCATACATTCAAGATTGATATATATATGGCATTACCTTCACATCAGATTATTGCTTTTGGTACATTTGTACATATTGTACTGATGTTATTACTAGCTGTAATCAAGGTAGTCAGTTAATAATAGCACTAAAATGGTCTAGACTTAAAATAATGCATAAATTACGAATTGTCACCGAATTTAAAGGAGGTTATTGAAAAACTGGAACATAATATCAAAATGCCCAGAATTAAGGTAATATGAAAATTGCAAAGCTGACATGGTCTTAAGCTGAGACTAAAAACCATCTGTAATATTGTATTTTAAATTATAACTTAAAGCAAACGTAACACTACAATTCAGAAAATGATACCGAATTTGGCCAAGAAAAAATAAAAAATGCAAGATTAAAAAATATGTCTGATTTTAAAGTAATAAAAAATATCAAAAATATTAAAGTATTTACCATTTATTAAATAATACAGGTCAAGCATGTATTTTCTTTCAATTCTAGTTGAACAGGCGATTTTGAGGAAAGATGGCTGGCCAGCTGAGTAGGCAAGAGAAAGTCCAGTTGGAACGATGGATAGGAGAGGAGGCCAAGGTATTCGAGTTAATCTACAGCATCAACAGAGATGGGTGCAATCCTGCAACTTTTCATCAACATTGCAATAATAAAGGCCCAACTGTTACCATCCTGTACAACACAGATGGTTCAGTTTTTGGTGGATACACTAGTATACCATGGAGAAGTTCTAATAGCTATCAAGTTGATTACAAAGCATTCTTGTTTAGACTTAGGTACAGTGGACAACCGAAGTATTCCAAATTCCCAGTTAAAGGCGGCAATAATGCCATCTACGACCATGCAACATATGGTCCTATCTTTGGCGCTGGACATGACTTGGGCACCTTTAATACTGTGTTAAACAAATCTGGAGATTATTTTACTTTCACTCATGGCCTGATAATCAACAATTCATATGACTTTCGCAACGTGCAGGTTCAAGAAATAAATAATAGTCATATGAAAATTGCAGAACTTCAAGTGTACAAGATAACAGGTAGGTTCATTTTCATCCTGTTATGTATCCAACATTTGCTAAATGATACAAATTTTCTTGTTTTCAAATTGTTGAATTTATTTTGTGTGTATTACTGTTTCTTGGCTATAATCTTTTGATTGATGTTGAACCTTCAACCTTTTTCTCAGTCTTTGTATTTGAATTAACGGATGAGCAAATCGATGATCGGACTAGCAGTGTTTTATGGAGTTAATGTTTCCTTTTTGCATACAAATTTAAATGTACAAAATTTGAAGTCACCCAGAATGTAAGTGTGCCACTCTATTTCAGTTGTGCTTATGTACTCTTAAAAATGGCGATTTTCTTAAAGTCATTGTCGAAGATATTTTTTTTAAAAAAAAATGTGATTGTGCTATTAAAACTAGTGACACATCAGAGCTACCTGTGTCAAAATGATATCTGAACTGGAAAAGTTCATTTCACCTTTTAATCTAGAGGCATTGATAATTGTTTAAAAACATGTCACTATCGTATTTTCAGGACCTTGCTGCTTAAAATTACACTGAGAATTTTTCCATAAGTATGGCGAACTTACTCCAGTGTTCAAATGCAGTATTTGGTTGGTCATAATGTTTTTTTAGTAGTATCTGGAGTCAAGTATACTTATTGGGGCCTGTCATTAGTGAAACTGAAAGTGGTATCTACTTTATATATAGTTGTGATGTTTTCATAGTCATTTTTTTATATTAACTTTCAACAATAAAAATTGCACAAGAATTTGACTTGTAAAATTTGAATACTTTTTACCTTGATCAGTTGTGTCTAATCTCCATTTCTTTAGTGCCTAATGCTGCTATTTCTTCATTAAATATATGACTTGCAGCAGAAATATTGAGCTCTTGATTTTAGTTTATAATTAAACTGTCCGCATACAGATTCATCTGTTCATCTCAGGATGTTTGCATACCTATGTCTGCATCAGAATTATCCATCCATCTATCCATATTGCACAGGTATGCATAAGTTCATGGAAACTTTGCCATTTCTTCATAGTGCAATCCATACGTGAAAAAAACATGTGAAATAAGTCAGTTTGTTGCCAAAAAACCCCAAAAAGGTACCCTGCAAGAAAAATCTAATTGTGCTTGTTTAATTTTTTTATAGATGGTCCAGATTTCCAATTGTTGGAACCATGGAGATCAATGCCAGAATGGAATCGAGGGGTGAGTCTGCTTCTTTGTGATAATAGTATCACAGTATTACACAAGAGTCAGAAAATGTCCCTTCTCGTAATGTAAAAAATAAATTTACTTGTACATGTTACGTTTGCACTTAATTTTGTTTGAATTCACTAGAAAAGGTGGTCTTTTCCAAAATGGTTTAAAAAGCAAAGCCTTTTATTATTCTCTATGATTACATAATGTGACATCTTGGAGAAATGAAATTCATTAATACATATATGTACATGTGTTTGTGTGTGTGATTTCCAGAAGCAGAGGTGAGCAAATATTTCAGATGCATTCAAATCTGATTTGTTCCTACTGTGCAACACACTCATGAATGATTTGTCTGATAATAATAATAATGATAATAATAATAATAATAATAATAATAATAATAATGCTTTTTTTCCAGATTGCATTATACCCAAATTAATGATATATATTTGTTATGTTTTGAAGTGTGAATTTATTCTGATCATCATCAGTGTTTGTACATGTCAGTGCATTTGCAACCAGCTGATAGCATAAGAAAACCTCCAGTGGTTATTATCATTAAGGAAAGTTTTTGATAAAACTCCATGACAAATAAAGGTGCTGATCGATAGGAATAAGCTTTCCAACATTTGTATGTTAATCAAAAGCTTTATGGACATATTAGCTGTAATTTTATCTTGCAGAGGAACTTTTGTGTTTCTTTAAAGATGTGTTTTTCAATCTGATCTATTTTTGTCAAACCTCGGAGATTCTTGATAACTGATTTACAGATATACCTAATGTGCTTATTTTGAAATATGATAAACTTAATCTTGTCATGCCCTTACAGCTTCTTGAGACACTGAAGGATGATGTACAGAATTTTATTCCCATGGAGGAGCTTAAGATATCACAGGCCAAAATTCTTTTGATAGGACCAGTAGGGGCTGGCAAATCAAGTTTCTTCAACACTATCAACTCAATTTTTCGTGGACATGTGACTAGCCAGGCCTGCAGTGGAAGTGCTGAGCACAGCTTGACAACAAAGGTACACTGTTTGGTCGTTTGCCACACATCAGCAGATTTTATGACACCAGGCTATCAGGTTTAGTGAGCTTATTGTGGTGGCCATGCTTCTCAACTCAATCACACCAGGCACATTTGCCTCTATCATCAAGATCTTGAGCAGGTTTGATTATGAACAGCATCCTAGCAAATTAATGATGTGTTCATGAGTGTTGTTGTGGTAAAAGATTGCCCTTTAGTGCAGTGACATCATACATGAGTGGCACTCTGCAATAATAATCAAAATTATCAATTCAGCTGTTACAGAAAACTATGAAACAAGCATGTTATATTAGCTTTTTGTTCATTGAACCACTCCATATAATGAAGAAAATAAAATATTTGCAGTCCATGGAGTACTTATAGTATAATTTGTATATACAGTGTGACCCCGCTATAACACGGTAGTTGGGAGCCATAGAACCCGACCGTGTTATGAACCGAACTGTGTTATAAGCAACCATGTACAGTACCAACAAATTTGCAGGGTTATCGGGGGAGGGGGTAATAAAAGTGGGTGCAAAAACGTGTGCTTCATTGGCACAGTTACCATTTTAAATCAATGCATATTAAATGAGAAAAACACCTGCAGTGATAACAGATTGCATATATAATATATTACTTTATTCAAAGAACCACGCATTGGTGCTTACACGTGTATAGTTTATATATACATAGCTAATCTATAGCATGAATAGAGTATCAACACCGTGTACTCACCCGTGAATCTCATCATATACATTGAATCCACAATACAAATATTTCCATCAAAAATATCTGCACACATATTTAAATATTCAGTAATTTTGTTACAGATCGGTATGCGACTGAATTCAATGGGAAAAAAATAAATAGCAAATAGTATGTAACGAATGATGAAAAAGTACGTCCGAAGGTTAAATAACAGTGTCTGTATAAATTTCATACTGCTAAATTTTCTCATTCGTGATTTGTAATACTTGATTATTGTTTGAAAAACTCTGTAATTTTCAGCTGCTTTCTGACTACAGCAATAAACAAGGGGGTTATATTTGTAGGGAATGGACGACA
This sequence comes from Megalonaias nervosa, assembly GCA_016617855.1. Lineage (NCBI taxonomy): Eukaryota > Metazoa > Mollusca > Bivalvia > Unionida > Unionidae > Megalonaias > Megalonaias nervosa. The sequence continues at coordinate 107,325 of JAECUM010005457.1, read as the reverse complement.
TTATTCACTGGTCAACTGATTGCATAAAACAACACCGCCAAGCCACGTGCACATGTTGGCAGCTTGCATTTGTTTGATGTTTTATAAATCGTTGACCCATAATTTGAACAAGTTTAGCCCGGCAATTGACTTTGATGATGAGCAATGTACTTAAATTAATTGATTTATAAATTCAGGTGAGAATCTTTTATCAACCGCCGCATTGTTTGTTGCTTAGTTGTGAATGCAGTTTATAGAACATATGTCGGATATTGTTTGAGCAACGATTGTATAGGGAATGCATTGAAGACAAACACAAAGTAGACTTGATGGCTTCATTGCTCATGGACCAGTAATAATAACATTAACACTTATGAGCTGTCATCTTTCAACAATAAACAAAGATCAAAGTTCTCAAAAGGCCCAGCCATGGGTTCAGATACTCATATTTCCGATGTTTATTTTGGCACAAAACTGTAAGAAATTTGTTAAATTTAAAAATTTTAGGAGCCACGCCACGATCGTTTTATATTAGAATCCATACATGATTTCCTCCCCAAAATGATAATAAACTTTCTACACGTTATTTTTTGCACTTTTAAGAAGAAATGTTTTCTGTGTATGAGAATAATACATGTATATGATATTTCGGGAGCCACGCCACAAATGTCTTATATTCAAATTTATAAGCAATCTCTTTTCCAAAATGATAACAAAACGTTACGTAATTTACTTTTCATACTTAAATTTTTTTTTTTGTTTACGAGAAAAATACCGGTAATAAGGTAAATGAAATTTCGGGAGCCATGCCACAATCGTTTTATATTAGAATCCATACGTGATTTCCTCCCCAAAATGATAATCAACTTTCTACACGTTATTTTTTGCACTTTTAAGAAGAAATGTTTTCCGTGTACGAGAATAATACATGTATATGATATTTCGGGAGCCACACCACAAACGTCTTATATTCAAATTTATAAGCAGTCTCTGTTCCAAAATGATAACAAAACTCTATGTAATTTACTTTCTGTACTTAAAATTTTTTTTTTTTGTTTACGAGAAAAATACCGGTAATAAGATAGATGAAGTATTGGGAGCCATGCCACGACCATGTTATATCCGAATTTGTGTTATAACGGAGCGCGTTATAGCGGGGTCACACTGTACATACCTGTGTTCTATAAGTCCATATATACATACATACATGTGTTTCTACACATCAAATCCTTTAATTATTATTGGATTTCAATCAGATTTTATTGGCAGCTTTTAATTGATGAAGCCTCAGCTGATTTTGATTGTCAGCTTTCCACGTTTTCATTCAACAGAATTATAGTCCCTAATTGAGGGATCAACCCTCCCACTTTCATTTCCAAACAACGCCTGTTTATTTTTTTTATTTATGATTGGATTTTAAACAAATTTGTAAACATCTTAACGTTGATTTGACCCAGGCTGAGGTTGATTATCAGCATTTTTATCATTATTTAGTAGAGTTATAGCAGTGAACCATTCACATTCATATCTAACTCCGTTAGTTTGTTTTGGATTTTAGCCAAAATTTGGCATACAACTTCAGTTCAATTGTTAGCATTCTATGGCTTTTAGCAGAGTTACAGCCCATGATTATCAAACCTACCCAGTTTTGTTTCAGCACATGATATTGAATATTAACACTTCCATACAATTATTCCCTTAATTATTATTTGATTTCATATATATATATATATATATATATATATATATATATATAACTTGAGCTGAATTTGATTGTCAGCTTCCTATATCATCATTTGGTGGGATTTATGACTGCTGAATCTGGGAACCACAAGTTGCATGCAACTTTGTAAGTATGAACCTCACCAGAGATTCATTGTCAGTGTATGCTGTTATCAGTAGCATCTTTCTTTACAAATGTATCCTTAACTTGTGCACTGTATCACTGTTGTCATCTAGTCCATTCCTCTGCAAAACTATACTGCCATACTTCTGTTGAAATGTGGGGTACATCAGTTCCTAGAATTTGCTTCTTACTTATGGAACTTGAAGGGTACAAGACTTTAAGTTGTAATTTTGCACCTGCTATATCTATGGAGGGGGCTTTTAGTGTTACACATACCCATCCACCACAGCACATAACGTCACATCAAGTCACATGATGTAAGTTCCATGTTACACATACCCATCCACCACAGCACATAACGTCACATCAAGTCACATGATGTAAGTTCCGTGATACACATACCCATCCACCACAGCACATAACATCACATTAAGTCACATGACATAGGGTCCATGTTACACATACCCATCCACCACAGCACATAACATCACATCAAGTCACATGACGTAAGTTCCTGTCCCATCAATTAAAAATTATGTTTCCACATGGTCACTTATGAAGTTCATGGATAGAATTCAAATTTCTCATGAAGCTTTGCATTTGACAAGACCAGGGTCAGGTTTCATTCTGACAGAATTTTAGTATGACTTCTGTTTGACTTGGAAGTTTACCTGTCAATAGCATCATATTGGCAGGGATATTTCTGTCATATGGAGACTTTTATAGCTTGTTTCATTTACACATATACTAAAATCCACTTAATATTATTAGACTTAAACATGCAGATACCAAAGGAAGTCATTAGTTGTCAAAGATCTCAAACAAACAAAAACTACATTTGTCTTTTGGTGCAGTTTTTGTGCCCATACATTTTCTGGACTTAAAAGCATGGCTAGTTCTACTTCTAGAATGTTTAGTTCTGGCAAGATAATATGTTGATCAACATAAAGATTTCAACTGAATAATACAAGTATTATTTGCTTGTGGACAAAGATGAAAATAGTTATTGTGGGGCAAAATGAACCTGACTATTTTTTAACATTTCACAGTGAAATGCATTATAAGGTATGCAGTTTCTGTTGTGAGCAGCCTGTTACTAACTATTCCCTGGAAATGGACTTTGGTCATGTCAAGCTGTGTATGAAAGAATGCTTGGTGTTGAAGGTATTTGCTACAATTACTTTCCAATTATTTTGTAGGATTCTTCAAAAGAAAATACAGAAGAAAAACCCAAGAGAAAACTTCCAGATCCAGAAAAAGTTGTCAAAAAGCCATCCCCTCAAGACTCTCATACCAAAAACACTACTGTTGTTTCATTACCTCCCGCCAACTCTAATGGTAAACAATTCCAAATGAAGGAAGAAAACACAGATACTGGCAAGATCAAGGAAAAACAGAGAAAAAGTAATGAGAAAGTAAAGTTGGAAAGAAATGCAAATGAGATTAATCTCAAGCAGGAGAGCAAGGATAGAACTGATTCCAAACTGGATAAACATGAAAAAGAAATAGAACAAAAGCAAGTTGAAAAGAGTGAAAAGGTGGACAAGAATGATAAACAGGAAAAGGTGGATAAAGTGGAAAAAGTTGAAAAAGTTGAGAAATTTGATAAAAGTGAAAAGCAGGAAAAGTCGGCAGAGAAACATGAAAGTACTGAAAAAGTTAAACAGGATGAGAAACCAAAAGAAAAGGAGAAAGAAGTTGATAAGGAAAATTCTGCATCTGAGAAAGAGTCAATGATTATACCTCCAATTACTCAGAGTTCTTCACAAGCAATACACAGTATAACACCATCAATACCCTCACTTAACAGGTATGATACATGAAACGATACAATCCAGTTGGAGTTTTTAATTTTGAGTAAAGTGGTTTTGCTAGTTACAAGGGGAGTCAAAAATTGTTTTTTTTTGCTTTGAATCATCTTTGTTGCACATCAAAAGAAGAAAAGAAAAGAGCAAAGCATTAATTTTAAGGTATCAGTTGCACATAAAAACATATGAATTTCATAAATGTTATCTTACATTTACTTTTCTACTTTAAAACAACAACTGATTAACAAGGTTGTTAATGCAGTTACTCCAGAATTAATATTGCCTCCATATCATCTCATGAGACTTGATGATTTGAGATAAGAAAATCAAACACAATATCTATCTATATATATATATATATATATATATATATATATATATATATATATATATATATATATATATATATAACCATTTCTTCATAAAATTTAAATCCTTGTTCATGCATTTTAAATGTTTCAGTTATATGAGAAGGGAAAAGGCAATTTTTGGTTTCCATGTATGTCAGTAGCATTTTACTTAGAGATCATTTTTATGCGATATTACTGTTGTTTGATTTTGGAATAATAACAAAAGTATCAATACTGACATGAGAGCTAACTCAGAAAGTTATAAAATGTTATAAAATGTGTCTCAATAACAACAGGTACATATCTTGACTTAGTGAGTCTTTTTTAAGTTTGACTATACATGCTAGATTTACAAATGATTCCTAAACTTTTTTTAAATGCCAAATCCTTCCTAATAAAAAAACAATAAAATGAGGTCATTGTACAGTTTTCAGTAATTTTGCTACACATGCATTCATTTTTAATGCCAAACTATTCATTTGTGTGTTGTGGAAGTAACAATTTGGAAAGCATGATTCAATTATATTTTTGATTTGGTCGTATAATTGTTATGTGTAGGCTCGTACAAAAGTAACAAAAGAAAAGAGTGAAGTCAGCAAGCTTAGTAAATTTAAAAAATAATTTATTTTCCTAGAAAACAAGGTAAAAATATGAAATAGGACTTCTCGTTTGTGAATATAATCCAAAAATTAATCCTAGAATTCAAAAATATAAGTCCGATCACTAAAAGTTCTAATTGAATCCAAGTTCAAATCCCGATGAAGTTCCAGTATGGAAGGCGATGATGTCCTCTATAACCAGTTAGTGTTGATGTGTCAACAGTTCCTTGTTGGGTAACCAGGAATATAATTCCGGCTTTTCAATTCCGAATAATTTAGTGAATATCTTTGTCCAAGATTTTCATTGGAGAAGAGTATTTTCCAGGGTGAATAAATTATTTTAAATACAAAAATCAACTCAAATGGCAACAACAAGACAAATACCTTGAGCCCGAAGGTATATATTTACGACTGATCAAATCCACTAGAAAATGTCTGTTTTAACCCACGATTTTAGATCACGTGATGGCTCACGTGGTCACTTAACTTGAACAACGCAGTAAAAAAAATGCCAATTTGCACTTAGGCTATAATAGCCCTATCTAAGAATCAGATTCCCACACTGGAAATAAATTTAAAAATAAAACTGTTTACAACAGACTAACACGTGGGCTGAACATGATCTTGGTAATGACCAATCATTTTCACTCAATGTTTACAAATTCAGAACCAAGGTCAAGAACTAGGTTAGCTAAAAATAAAAATGTAGCAATCATTTTGCATTCTAAACAGGCTAAAAGAACTGAACTAAATTTACTGGGAAAAATGTCAAATCCAGTAAAAATATTATCCTTACAATAAAATGTAATGAAATAAAAATAAAGTAAAAGAGAATTTAAAACTAACACACAAGTAATTTAATTACATATACGTAACATAATGAAATGGATTTGCACTGTTCACTGATAGGTTTGTGAGGGTGACAAACTAATTATTATGGATAAGCAAACTATTAATGAATAAATGACAGGTACAGTAATAAAAGGGAAATATTTTTGATTAAATATATTTTTGCTTAATTTTTTTACAATTTTGCACATTTCTTCAAGACAGAAAAATTAAAAGCACCAAAAATATGTGTCCTAAAGAATTTGACCATTTATGGTATAACTGATATGCTAACCAGTATCTAGTCAGTGCGAAATACACTTATTTTCCCAGCTGATCAACCTTTTATATGTCTGAAGATCACAAGTTTGTTTCAATATCAAAACGTTGAAATTTCCTGATGAAAGTTGTAACTATTTCATGGAAGATTGTAACTGAAATGGTTTGACCCAACATAATGTAACATGAGTTTTTAAATTTTTTCATATTCAATAATTTATGTATGAATCTGTTGTTATCTTGTTAGATCAGTAAATGAAAATATTACAAATAAACAGAAATCCAGCAGTAGATAGAAATAAAAATGTAAATACCCCATGCATGAATCTGTACAAGTGGGAAACAAAATTATACCACAATTTCAGGACTCCTAGCCATTCCTATATTTTATATAAATCTTTATTAAGTCCTTATCCTTTGTATCTCTCTTTGTTTGACCATAGCTTGACAGAATCCCTATCAATCCCTACAGTTTGGGGCTGAAGCACCTGTCATGTTTGCTTACAAATCTTTTTTCATATGAACAATAAAAAAGACATAGACTGATTTATCATGACAAATGTACTCAGTATTGTAGAGAAAGAAATAGCAGTAATGTATGATATATGTTTAAATTATTATTTCTCTGTATTATGTTATTGTTGTTGCATTTAAACATAGCCAGGGAATGCATTTAAAAAAAAATATATATGCCAGGGTACTCCAGTTACTCACAGAGTTCATTTGAAAATGATACAAGGTTCTAAATTGCATATGTGGCTATGTACTTCACATAGGAAGTGCCTTCACTGGGTCAAAAGTACGTTTACTGGAACAGCACTTACTAAGATCAGCTAATTTATGTGTTGAGTTGCTTAATGTGCTATTTGATTGGTATCCACATATTTTATACCATTTTCATTTTGATTGGTAATATTATCCACATATTTTATATCATTTTCATTTTGGTTGGTAATATTATCCACATATTTTATATCATTTTCATTTTGATTGGTAATATTATCCACATATTTTATATCATTTTCATTGTGATTGGTAATATTATCCACATATTTTATATCATTTCCCTATTTTTTCATATAATTTTGGGATGAAATTTACAGTAAGGACTCCATAATTTTGAAACTGGCTTGGAGGTCTGCAATTTAAGTCAAATCAGCAAATTTAAATTTATGCAAAAATATCTAAATTGATGGTATACAGAGGGCAGACATCAGCTGATTTATTCTTGGCTTCGTTTGGTTATATTTTCAAATACAAACAGATTGAACAATTCCACTTTATACATTATTTCTTCTAATAAAAAATGTTTTTAAAAAAATGCAAGTGTGTTCATTTCTTTTAAGGAAGAAAAATATTTTTTTTACATTAAAATTGAGTGGCACAAGCAATTAAATTTGAACACTACAAATCTACCTTACCAGTGTATAATTTTATTGGAGACTTACAGGGTTTTATTGACTTTTATTTAGAATTCATGTAGTATTTATTATCATATTTTATTTTGTTGTTTTTCCTTCCCAGAGTGAATATTATTCTACAGTGTTTGAGGTGAATTAGAAACTCATACTACACTTTTCTCTGGAATCCGAAATTTAACCATCTTAGTCTTCTAATGGTGTAGGTGTCTAGCAACTAAGCTCTGTTGAAACTGATACATTAGCGCCTTCTATCCTCTTCTAGTTATGTAGATCTATAGGGTGTGTTTGATTTATCAACCTACAGTATCGGTAGATCGCTAAATATTAGCACAACATTTTTGCAAATTTAGTGAGGAAACCTATTTGCAAAAATTATTTTTAACAAAATAAACAATATGATCAAATATTAAGCCATATTAATTGCAGCAATTAAATGTTTCTAACCTGTTAAATTGGCTGAATTTTTCAAAGTGTTATGATGCTAAATGTATTATGATTGATGAGTTCAGTCTATCTTGCAAAGAGAACACAGTAATCAAAATAAAGAACTTGAGGGAAAATTTATTAAGAATACGATTCATTGAGGTATTCCCTTAGATAAATAGTTTTGATTATTTGCAAAGCTTCTCTTGTGGTGCAGACTGCATTAAGTGTGAAAGTGTTAATGAAGAATGAATCAATCATGCTTTCAAAAGGGTGTGACTTAATGATTAGAACATCAGGAAGTCAAAGGAAAGAAATGGTTAGTTGAATAGGGATGTGTGAAATAAAATAAAATGACATTTTAAATGAAAATGCATAATTAAGTATATTATCCCCTTTTTGATGTACAAGGTATATGAATTGTCTATAGCAAAATTAATGTGCACAACCACTATCTATCTTGTGATATATCAACCTTATTAACTTGGTAGACATTGTTATCATGACTGGCAGATAATACATGTCTACCAAGTCTGGTTGCTATTATTTAAAGGGTTTTCCCTTAAGTTCTTAAGTCTCATCTACTTATTACATTCAACATTCCATCTTATTCCAGTTCGATACTGGGGAGAGTTAACTAAAGCATGGAGATGCCTATAGACAGTGAAACTTACCAAAACTGCATCCTCTTTAAATGTTTGGTGGAAAGCTCTTCCATATTTACCTTCCCATATCTGCTGTACATTACTGGACATGTATGCCATTGAGGCAGAGATTCTGTTTACATGTATGTCTTATGCAGAATATTGTATGAAATCAGGTGACACCACAAGCACTTATGAATTCCATTATTACTGTGAATAAATTTTTTATATGTGGGAAGTCTTATATTTGTACTCTCAATGAACACAGTAAACAGTTACATTACAACAGAAGAAAACAAAGAAAGACACAGTTTAACCATGACACTTTACTAGGGTCCCATGGTGGCAGAGTGGTCTAAAGAGCTTGACTTTACCACTCACTGCCATGTCACCTCTGTCAACATAGGTTCGAGTTTTGGGCTTGGCCTATGTGGGTATGTGAGAAAGCTTGCCAATAGCTTCCCATGGTTGGTAGTTTTTACTAGGGTTTTCCTGGGTTCTTCCTCTACCAGTTATATATACTGGATGCCATGTATAGCTGACTGTGTGCTGAAAAAATGGTGTTAAAACCCACAACAGCATCAACAACTATGTTTATTAAATTTTATTGTCTGCACTCTGAAAAGTCATTACACATTAACCCAACTGTCCAAGTACTTTAAATTAGACTTGGACATTTATTTAAAACCTTTACAATTTAACTTAGCGAAATGCTGACATTTTGTTCCAACTGTCTATTAAAAAAAACAAGAACAAAACGCAAAAATTTTCAGAAAATCACCTGTTTGAAATACACAAGGTTTTCATTTTTTTTACTTCATGATATATCTTTACAAACTTAAAAAATATGCTTTTTCATTCAAAATTACAATGAACACATTAAAATATAGTATCTTTGAAAAATTCCTTTAATGTGAGCATATTTTTCCAATTTTATCATGCAGGTAACTTATGGGAAGAAATAGCAGTTTTCTTCCATACTGTTTACATTATATAAATCATTCACTTTTATGAATTTGATTTTAAAAAATAACAGAGGAGATCATGCAAATGTTGGGCTCACAAGTGTTTTTTATCATATGTACTTTTTTCCCTGCTTTTCTAATTTCATAGTAATAAACACTTCACTATATAAAAATGGATTTAATATCATTGGTATCATACCTGTTGCTATTGCAAAGCTAGTACTTTTCCCATAGGAAAATACTCCAAACAAATGATCAAATTTTTGTCCTTCCCATTGGGGTGAACCAGAGCTTTCAGAACACAGAATCACCCCTACAGAAAACCCCCAAACAAACCGGCGTTCTTCATAATTTTTTTCATTTGCAGTGTTGCATTGTTCAGCATAGCTTGTGTAAAGAAGATTAGTGGCCACTTTGTTGGAAAGTTAATGAATTATTAATTGTCTTGTGTGCGACATTGTTCTGAAACATTAGCATTATAACCGATTGATTTTTACACTGTTTATTTAAACTCTCTTGAGACTTTGTTTTAGACATTTGTTCTGTTCATGCAGTGTACATCTTGGCATTTTAATTTTTCTTTGTTACCCTTCTCAGGGTATTAGTGTTTCAAATTTGGCTGTTTTTTAATCAAAAAACTAGTTCTAAGTTGCAAAGGGAACAGAATCCCAAGGAAATTAGAGAAAGTGCAAATATAAATACATTTCATTAGAATACAACCAGACGAAAAGTGGAACATACTTGATTTGACAAATACACTACAGCTTCAGAGTATAAACTCTTAAACTTTCTCCTCACTTTTATATACCATATATACCCTATTGGAATATGTACCTATAACATTTCAGTTCTTTTACAATCATACCTAAATTTAGCTTAATTATTACTCACATTTTTATTTTGTCACTGTTACGAGTCTATGCTCTTAAAATAAGTAACAGAAAAGAGTGAAGATAACAAGCTTTGTAAAATTTAACAAATAATTTTTTTCCCATGAATACAAAGTGGAAAATGAGAAAAAAGAACGTACGGTATTGCAAATTAAATCCAAACATAATCCAAGAATTAAAGACACAAGTCCTAGTAATAAAGAGTCCTGAATAAAACTCAGTTCAAGTCCCAGAGAGATTTAAATTGAAGGTGATGACGTGTCTGTTATGGCCTGTGAAGTGCTCATGTGTCAACAGTCTCTTGTTGAATCACAGAAATATTATTCCAGGTTTGAATTCAGTATAAATTCAATGAATGTCTTTATCCAAGAATATTATGAGAGCACTTTTGTATTTCCAGAGAAAATAATCACTTGAATTAAATAATTTGAAGAAAATAAAATTCAGCCAAAACTGGTCACAACATAATACAACTTAAAGTGCTAGATGTTAAAGCACAACTGGTAAAATCCTCACAGTCACAAGATAATATAGTTCTCTGCTTGACCTCAGATCAAAACTAGCATTTTCAAAAAACCATTACCTGATGGAAAATAACCTTCTAGAATGATCTAATGAGCCTTCTTTATTTATAACACAATAGCCTAAAAAATTCACTTAGGAATCTCCAAAACCCTGGCCCTGATCAACATATTTACCACTTCTTGTTTACCTGAATAATAATCCTGATAAATAGCTAGTACACATAGAGAATAATGAAGCTATTGTTAATTGTTTACATAAATGAAATAAATTTTGTTTAAAAAAATGTCAATGAGGTCAAGCAGAAATGAACTCAGTTTTGGACAAGGTCAAGCCAGCAAACAATGTTACATTACAATAACATGTAATGAAATAAGAAAATTTCAAAGTAACAAACAAACAATTAAATTAAATATACATGATAGTCACTAAAAAAGAGTGTGTGTGTGTGTGTGTGTGTGTGTGTGTGCTATACACTATATATATAAATATACAGATAATAGAGGACTAAAATGAGGATTAGTTCCATGCAATGAAATGTGTCACCCTCTTAAATAAAGCCAGTATTATTGTTATTATTATTCATATTATGTTTTGCTGATTATTCATATGATGTTTTGTTGATCTACCATAGCTTTCATCTTGGAAACCTTATTATTTCCACTCATACTGAATGGATGGTCATATTGACATGGGGTTTCACTAAAAGACGTCTTATGATGTCTCATAGATCCCAAATGAAGAAGGTGTCACTTTTCTATTTACTTCAAAACTTGTTGTACCAGCAAATATACCTACTTGGTAAGATTGTAAAACTAGAGACAGTTCACATTTTAACAAAGATATATGTACTTAATTGACGTAACAAAATAGTGTTAAGGATAATATAGTATTTTGTATGCAGCTACTGACAATTAACTATAATTAATAAAGCAATTAATAAATTGATAAAGTAGATTAGGTTGTGAAATTGTAATCAACAACTAAAATTGTGTTATTTAATACAGTACTCAATCATCATAGCACCATTCATGGGAGCCATAAGTGGACTGCTGTGTAGGTGAGGTTACCTTATACTGAGGTATTTAATACATAATATTAGTGTTAAATAATGAATTGAGATCCATGACTATACATACAATAGAAAGAGACTGCCTTGTATTGATGTGCCTTATAATGAGGGAGTTATGTACCAGTATTTTAGTATGGAGTCTATGCAAGAAAAGCCAAAATAATACATTCGGTAGAGATGCTTGTTTATAAATGATTGCAGCTCCTATGTACTTGGCATGACTTGTTACCAGACATTACAGATGTACATTGCCAAAGCAAAACATTTAAACTTTTTTTCTTTCACTGATGTCGTTGTGATATTGAGAATTTTTAAGTTCATATTCTAGTGACTAATTTGCTCTCAGTAGATTTTAATTTGCTGTAAACATAGTAGTTACATTAACCAGTAACCTGCATGTAGTTAGCAGCTTTCAGCTTGGTGGAGGTTTACAATAATATTTTAAACCTCTTCATATCAGATGACAAGTAGATTGCCTTATATATTGCTTTTGTTATGATGGTTTAAAATAAAGGTGTTATCAATGTGTTATTGGGTCTTTTTTATGGATCTTTTATAGAGAGGTTTACAAGAATGATGATATTAAGAAATGGGACTGATAAATATTGGTCTTTTTGATTAAATGCCCTTTATACAGAGTACCTGCTAAAGCAAGGTTTCACAGCAGTATGAGAGCTATTGTGGCTTACCATGTATACTCACTTATAAGTCGAGTCGAAGTGCAAACTGCATAGACCCAGATCTACTGTCACATAATGCCCCAACAGATCTGTCTGTGCATTTTCTTAGGAGTAATCAATAAAAATACAACATAGACCTGATCTGCAGGTGCATTATATTATAGCAGATCAGAGTGTTTGTTTTTCTGCAGTTTAACTCGACTTATAAGTGACAATATATGGTAATGGTCAGATGTTGGGCTTGTGACCAGAAGGTGCAGGTTAATTTCACACTACCAGATCAGTCTGAAATGACTACCATAGTGTGACTTTGGCCAAGGCACTTGACTGTACTTGCCTTGGCATGATATAATTTTAAAAGTTTTTCTGTGCCATAAAATAAAAATTTGAAGAAAACAAATTGTATGTATAAGGCTATGACTGTTTATATTTGTTATTGTTCATAACAAGGGTTATCCTGGAGATTTTAGATGGATTTTTTTGCCTTTTTGTTGTCATCGTGGACCCCAGACAAAATAACAAAATCGTGTGTAAAGATGTCATAACAGAGGTATTTGGAATCGGATTGAATGACTTTAGTATTCTTTCTTGAACATTAGACCAGAAAGAGTTACAGATTCAAACTGTAGTAGATGAATATTTGTGTCGAAGAATGTGCATTTATTTTATAATATAATTCTGACTCAGTCATATTTTCTTGTAATTTTATCATACTAACAACTGAAGATTTTCTCAGATTTTTGTGATTTTCAGTCATTATTTTAAGCAGGAATATTTTATGAACATTGGAGCTGCTTTGTTAAACCAAAAAATGCCAGAATCTATGCTTAAAGAGGTTTCATATTTTGCAAAGTTCTTTTGCAGTTAAGGCTCACAGCTTGCATTTGCAGCACAATAGGCCAACTGTCTGCTGTAAAGTAATAGCACAATCACAATATGCATGTTCCATAAATTAATAGCACAGCCAATGGAGACTTCATACTTATTCCATTTCACTGCATGCTGACTTGTTATTTTCCAGTTCAAATATGGTGTCGTTTTCCCCTCAATTAGCTACTGTAAACAACTTAACTTTGGCAAGCCCTTGGGGATCCTCTTTTTCTGGTACCCCTCCACTGAGGTAAGCTTCATTGATCATTAGCATCTTCATTACTGAATTTACTCATGCCTGGTGTGCACCCATCTGTGAAACAGCATAGAACCTGGCCAATCAGAAAGAGTATGAAGAGTGTTGACCCTGATCTATCGGCACTTTATGCGATTCCATATCTGAGTCTCTGCTGTTTGCATTTGGGAGCACATTATGTGCAAATAAACATTGCATACCCATGGCTCACTGGGTCATTGTTACTAATTTGTATGTCCATGACTCACTGGGTCATTGTTACTAAGTTGTATATCCATGACTCACTGGGTCATTGTTAGTAAATTGCATATCCATGGTCCACTGGGTCATTGTTACTAATTTGCACAACTCACTAATCTCTCTTCATCATGCATGTAACTCTGTCACTTTATAATTAATTCTTGGAAACTGGATATCTTTTGTACATTGCTATTGAGTTTTTGCAGACTTTAGTTCTTTGTCTACACAAATTTCTTTGTTGTGGTCGTTGGTGATGGTTTTATGGATTTGAATTTTTAGATCTGTTCTCTGCTTTTTTAACCCTGTAAAGGAAAATTCTATTAATGTGGATGAGGGGTTGCTTTGTATTCATTTGAAAATCTCTTCACTCTCTCACATAAACTCTTACTTGACTTTCCATTCATTTTTAATCTGTTGAATTGAAAAGTGCAGTCAGTCTTCATATTGTATTGAATTGTCAAATAGTCAGTCTCAAAATAAGTAACTTGGATCTATTGTCAGTCTAGTTTTAAGAGATTCATCTTATTTGAAAAGATTTGTCTCTCTCATAAATCCAAATTAAAACCTTTTAGTGGAAATAAGACCAGTTCTTCAATACTAGTTCTTTAAAAGTTGAATGTGGGCTGTTGATGTTTTGTGACCTGGTTTGTCTATAGAAGTGCAGATGTTTAGTGAGCTTTCTTCAGTTGATACTGCTTGTGTACTGCTACCTACTGTTATTGAATTTAAAATCTTAAGCCAAATCAAGGTGATTGAAATTGGATTTTACAATTTTGCAAGCCTGTACTGGCATTTTAGTGAGGGATCCAAAGAAATTTGGGATTCAGATTGAAACTTTTCTACATACTGGAGTTGCTGGCATGTTTTTCTTTATAGATGTTTTTCTTTATAGCATTTTTGTTAAGAGACAGTAGGCATCAAAATGATCCTCTCTCTGTCATATATTACCCTATCACATTAACACTAGGAATTACTTGTTACCTCCTGAGTACAGCCCACCCATAGACTTGAAAAGGTCTATCTCCCTATACTTTCTATAGATAAAAGGAAGTAACTCTTACAGCTAAACCCACCCACCCTTTACTGCACTAGGTGGCACTCCATATACTGGATATCGTCAGTTTTAACTTTCTTTGCAAACCGTAAACTGGGCTATGAGAATCCACGGATTTTAATTCTTGTCTGTTAGCCATCCGACATTCTATTTTGGTACTACAGTAAGTCAGTCATACAATGTAAAAGATAGTATATTTTTTTGTATTTTCATGAAATTTCAGATATTGTGAGCAAATTTTTAACCGTTTCATATAACATGTTTACATCAGTAATGCCATATTTCAGCTGCAATACAGCTGTTCTTGTTCATAGGTTTTCCTTTTCATAATTATTATCACTTTATTCTGATATATTTATAATATTATTGGGATATATTTAATTACCATTTCAGTCAATCCTTGTTAGTTTGATTAGTAACTTTTTTTCTTATACTATTCGCAAAGTATTGTTAATTTAGGATATCTTACAAATTATACATTTTTTGATATTCAGTAGCCATTATCTCATATTGTATTTACACTTGGTGTGTTTTGATTTTTATATTTTTATATGGTCTGTGACATCATAGCTACTAAATGTAAATGATACAGGTGTTTTAAGGTGGTGAAAGACGGTCATGAATCCTGCCTTATCTGCCCTGAATCTCATCATCTAAAACCTGTAAGGTGTGCTTTTTGTGGACAGAAGATGCATGGTCCAATGTTCTTACAAAAATAGCTTAAGGGTAGGTAATAAATGGTTCAGTCAGTATCTAGTGGTCAAGACGTCTTAAGTTTACACCATTTCTCTGACTTGTTATCTAGTTTAGCCAGGGATACTGGAATGCCTCCTTCTTCATCTGTTAAATTGCTTTTAATGGAAGATATATTACTGATGGACACTGGACAGAGATCTTGAATCAAGGGTGATCAATATGATCCATAAAGCTTCATCATCAAGAATGTAGGTAAGCAAATACAATGATGTTGTGTTGTACAAATCTAGGCAACCCATTGGGTACAAGTCAAGCTCCCCATCCAGACATGATATAGGCAATGAAGCCAAGTGTATGAGAGTGTTTTATGATTTTTGTCCAGTGTTCCTGCCAGCATCATTCTTAGAGCCAATTATTTACTGCTCCAGTTTTTGACCAACCCATTCAGCCATCTGGCCAACAAACTGACCAAACCCATTCAAACACAAAAGATAAGGTTTAGTCATCAAACACTGTTCATCCATACCATCAGTGATGATGTCTTATGCTGACTTTGCTGCCTGGACCAGCCAACCAGCTGTACTTCCGGCCATACAACTGAATCGGCAACACCCATAATGAGGGCTCAGTGTGCACAAGCGCAGCAGGCTAACCAGCCAAGCCGGCCAACTGTACCAACCCAGCCATCTGTACTGCCTCAGCCATCCATGCCAACCCAGTCAGCTGTGCCAGGCATCACATTAGTATACAAGTCATCTGGAATCTCCCCAAACCAGCTTTTGTAGCCTTCTGGTACAGAAAATTTATGGCAGTACATGCTGTTACAGCATCATTTTTGCCATATTCAAGGTTCCCATGCTACCAGGAAATCGGGAAAAAGTTGGGAGAAATCATAATTTTTTTCCCAGCCGTGAAAAGTCCTTGAATTTTGCAAATATTGATGAAAGTTAGGAAAAACCCGGGAATTTTCTGCCACCACTTGACACCTGAAACAGTCATGTAATTGAGTCGTAACTAAACTGATCGTGAGTTAAATTTATTGAGTTCCAACTAGAACATTCCTAGGGTGCATTATGGATCATTTGGGTGCTTGCAATAAACGTATATGCTGAGACAATCAAAATGTTCAGTGGATTAGATTGTCTAGTAGACTTCTATTTTCAAAGTCAGTTCGATATCTGTATCTTTCCTTACATGGAAAGTATGAAAACCAGTCTAGCATCACAAGAGGCCAACATGGTGGTGGCAAAATGTAGCCACTTACCGGATGGCCTAGCAAACTTTAAACGTTATGAGATCGAGTGATACATGATTGAAATCGATATCAAAATTACTTATTTTCTCAGAATTGTGAGTATTAAAATCGTTACGTCTTTAATCTGCTGAAAGACAATATAAAACTATGGCGTTGATGAAATGTGACCTGGTACTAGTCGCACGAGTACACAAATCTAACAACCCACATTTTCAAATGTTGTAGAGAAAAAAATTTAAAAAATATTAAATGAAAGTCGTATACTGGTTGTAATAAAAATACAAAAACGAAAGAACACAAAATTTTCCATATTTACATATTCTTAGAACAACTTCAGGAGTTTTGTTGAATCACATGACTACCACGTTGACATGTGCTGTCTGCTTGATAAATCAGACTGGCCAAATTGCTGGTGTTTACAGAAAGTATCTGACTTTAATTTAATATAATTGAATTTCTGTATCACGTGACTATTGGACTTCCAATGTCGTTGTGTGAGATTTGTGCAGTTATGTGACTAATAATGTAAATGGTGAGTACCAGGTCAGGTTTCATCTATGCCATAGTTTCGTCTAGTCTGTCAGTGGATTAAAGACAACGATTATAATACTTGACATTTCTGAGAAAATAAATCATTTTCCTATCAATTTCATGCAGGTATAAGTCAATATAACATAAGTTTAAATTTTCTAGGCCCGCTGGTAAGCGACTACCATATGTCGCTACCGCACGATGGGGGCAAATTCCAAATTTTTGATATGCAATTGCAATGACCCTACACCCCAACCTAAATGTCCAAATATGAAAAATGGGGTGGGAATATTCGGAGAAAATCCGGATTAGAAAACGGACTGCTATTTGTTTTAAGCCAAATTTGTAGTTCAGATTGTTGAATCTCAGAGCTGAAATGAGAAATTGTCATCCCTTGTATTATATATTAAAAAATGATATGAGCCCCTATATCAATACTGGTTTTGGGACTGCTTTAACAAATTACGAGAAGACAAGTTGATTTTACAGAAAATTCAGTCCTTGTTTATACAACAGGATATAATTTTGAAGGTCTTTTGTCAAAATTTAATCAACCCTTTTGAAACTGTTTTTTAAATGATGGATTTTTAACCAGATCATCTTAAGGAGATTAGGTTGTTTGAAATATCTTGTTTGGGATTTTGTTGGCACAGATAAATTCAGGGTTAAACTCTTTTCGTTACAAGACAAGATTCTAATTATTTGTGTTTATTTTATTTTTTTTATGCTGTAATAGGAAATGTTTACTTTCTATAAGATGCATATATATATTGCTATAGAATTCTTTAGAATTAAAGGTTTGAAAGGAAACAAAACTAATTTATGTTCATTATGTTGTTCCCATTTAGCAACATAATGCAGGTCAGCAAAGTATAGTTAGAATTTTTATTCAGTACATTGAAATGACTTTACATACCAATTTATAGGAATATAATCAAACTTGTTTTGTGTGATACATTTTTGGGTTTGTACATGATCATCTTTTCTGACTTAGATGTTTTGGAGAGTCTTGAAAGAGAAACATCTTTAGATTTAGAAAATGCATGTTTTATAATCTAAAACGTTCTTTAATTCCATTTCGTAATGGTCATATGTGAACCTTGAAAAAATTAAATTCATCCTGGAAAAACCCTGGAAATGACCTGGAAATTTACCTTTAGAAAAGCATGGGAACTATGCATATTGTATGACATATCCAGGGACATACCCATTAGAGGTTAAAGAGGATACTCAGGTCAATGACTATTCCAACTTAGAGTCTCCTGATAATTCCATTTCTGCCTTGGAAGGAACTGGTCAGTTTTAGAGTGACCATAGAAGAAATTTTTCATATCCTGCCCCCTATGAATGTCCCCCACTTACAAAGTCAAGGTTTAGGTTGATACATTCATTCTTCAGAATTTTACCCCACTCTTTGAAAATTTATGGAAATAGCTGGTTGATTATCACGAAAAATCAGCAATCCTGGTAATAATAACATTTCTGTACTACAAGGTGAGCAGACAAGTTTTCAATCCCACATCAAAATTTGTATGAAATGTGGTTTCTATTTCCTCTCAGTTAGATTAGGCCTCACTTGTAGTATACCGCTTGGCAGAGAAGGAAGAGAACAATCATGCTTGGGATGCAGACAGTCACATCTCCTCTAGGCCTTCTAACTCCAAACAATGACATCCCTTCTACTGTCCCCTGGCAACCCTTGGGTGGGTGTCAGGCTCCTTCTGTTTCACAGCTCATGGACTAATTTATTCCCTTATGACCAGTGGTGGATACATGTGGTTTTGGAGAGCCTCTGCATCTCGTACAGCCAGCTCCCTACCCTCTTATCAGTCTCCTTCATTATGGAGATTGAAACTGACCACATGCAGGCCAGCATATTGCAGAAGGAGATAAAGATATTTACTAGACAAATGGGTGGTAGAGATCATTCCAAAAACAGCATCCCTGCTTCTATTCCAGGCTGTTCTTGGTCAAGAAAACCAATAGGAAATTGTGCCCCATGATAGATTTAAGCAATATCGTTACATTCATAAAAGCCCCAAAGTTCAGAATGGAAACTGTAATAAATACACAATAGGTGTTGACCTGTCTGATGCATACTTCCATTTTCCCATTCATGTAACTTCATGAAAATACTTGTGTTTTGCCTACAAGGAAGCAGTGTAATCAGTTTCATGCCCTACTTTTTGGCCTCAACCTCAGCCCGTGGGCTTTTACCTGAACATTGGAATCTGTCACCACCTTTTTCCATGAGACATCCTCATCCGGGACATCAGTGTACGTAGATAACATCCTACAGAAACGCATGGTAAGTTCAGTTTTTCTTCATGGTGTGCACAACCTTCTCTGTCTCATTCAAAATTTTGGGTGGATAGTAAATACGGACAAGTCAGTGCTTGTTCCTTCCCAACATTTCATTCATTTGTGTATGGAGTTTTGTGTCCATTTGTACCTAGTCTGTCTTCCTCCCAAATGCATTAATGCATTGACTTCATTGTCCTAGTGTCTGAGAGGGCTTCTTCCAAAACTTGTATCACAGCTAGAGAGAGTTCCTTCAACTTCTTGGCCTCTAATGAATCTCAACTGCCTCTACATTCCTCCTTTGCAGATGGCCCTCCTCACTAGCATCCAGATTTCTTGTTCATTAGATCAGCAGATGAAGATTTCAATGGAAGTCTGGCACTTCCTGGTTCATTGGCAGAACAGAGATTGGCTACCATCAGGAAATCCACAGCCACAGGTCATAATTTGCTCAGATGTTACTGGTCTTTGAGATAGTCAGTGGCAAGTAGACACAGTTAGAGAGAACCTTTCATATAAACCTCTTGGAAATGAAGGCAATCCTGAAAGTCTCCAATCTTTGGCATGACTGTCTTCAGTCCAAAACAATCCTAATGTCAGGCAATTTGGTGCTGGTCAATTACCTTCAGGAACAAGGTGAATTGAAGTTGCCACAACTATGAGTGTTGTTATGGAACTACATTTTGTTGGTGTTCTCAATAGCAAATAAGCATGCAGGTATGACACATTCCAGGCAGACTCAATATTTTGGCCAATTCTTGTTAAAGGAGTAGACAGCTATTTCACATAGAATGGTCCCACCCTCTGTCTATCTTCCATTGAGTGTGCAACATTTGGGATAGACCAAGGTTGACAGCAAGCTGCCCACCTTGGTTTCCCATTCTGGATACAAGCACATGGACAGTTAAAATCCCTTCAGTCGACTGGGAGTGAATCTGGGCCTGTCTTCCCCTGCGAGCTTCTGTTTCTGAAGTTAATTCAGGAAATGAAGGTCACAGATTCCAAAAAAACCCAGATAAACCCCTCTTTAATGGGACAAGTCATAGGTGACTTGACGACAGACTTGCCAAAGAAAATCCTAGCAACACTGAACCTTATCAGACAGCCATGGTCACTAATTTGTCACCCATGTCTGGAGAAACTTGTACTTCAGGTGTGACTCTTGTCCAGAAGGCCTTCTGCAGAACAAACTTCCAGCCTTCATTTGTGGAGAGGATCTCATCAGTTAGATGGCCCTCCACATTAAAAGTATTTGAGGTGACTGGTGTTGTGCAAATAATGTCACACCACTGTCAGTCTCCATTCCCCAGTTGGCTAACTTCTTTCTTTTTCTCTTTAAAAGTAAGAAGCTAGCACCCATATTTATTAAGAGATATTGCTCCATGATTTCTGACACACTGGGACATCGTGGGTATTATGACATTAGCATCAAGAAAGATCTCCCAGACTTGCTAATGAACCTTGCTCATTAACCCTTTTCCTGAAGTGGAGTCTATCATGGGCCTTAACATGCCTCCACTTGGCTAAGTTTGAACCTCTGTCCACTGTCCCACTGAAGCAACTATTGTACAAGACATGCTTCATGATAGCCTTGGCTTCAGCATTGAGATTAAGCAAGCTCCATGCCCTCTTCATGGATCCAATCTACCTATAGTTTCATTCCAATGGTTCAGTCATTTTTAATTACAGAACCAGATTTCATTGCAAAGAATGGCATCTGTCTACTAGTAACCAGAAAATAACTTTACAGCACATCTCGATGATTGATACCTCAAGAGAGGCAAGGCTATAGAATCCAGTACATGCTCTCCGAGTTTATCTGAAGCACACAAAGTTTATCTGGTCCGAATGCCAGAAGCTTTTCCTGCCAAAGAAACCAGGGAAACAGGACATTACCTCAGAGGTGTTGTCGTCCTAGCTAAAGGGAGTCATCGAGCCATGATACTCTGATCTCTCACAGGAGCAGGTACATCTGATGAGAGATTCTGCTCATAGAATATAAGCAGTTTTTATGTGCCTTGCCTTTCAGTGTCTCAGTTAAAGAATAAGAGTTTTCAGTCTGTTTGCATGCACAGTCCACTTTTTCTTCTTTCTTTTTGCGTGACATGTTTTCACAAAACATGCAGTTAAAACTAGTTGGCCCCATGGTTGCTGCCCAGTCACCAGACCACATTACTCCTGACACAACTGCATCCTTGGGTAGGACCTATCAAATTCTACTGTATAAGCCTGAGAAAAACCTTCCATTGTAGTTATTTATTGAGTGTGAAAGTCCACAGAACAGTTCTTTGCACATGTATATATACTTATATTCAGTTGTGTCAGCTATAGTTAAGAGATTTTTACTCTTAAAAGTTCTTTAGACCCTGCGAGGTACTTTTAGGTAGAGGGTGGATGCACAGCATTCCTCCTTCCCCTATTGTCCTAACATTAATGTGATTGGGTAATGTATTTAGTGGAAAAAGGAAATTTTTATAGTTAATTACATTTCTCTGAAAATACTTACCCAGTCATATTACTATAAATCCCTCACAACCCTCCACACAATGCAAGCATCCTGTCTAAAATAATGCTGAAGTTAAAAGTGATGATATCTGGTATGCAGAGCACCACTTAGAGTTTAAAAGGAGGTTATTTGTAAGAGTTACTTCCCGTTATCTATGCAACGTTTAGACAGGTGGACTTTTTCAAGTCTTTGAAAGGGCTGGATTTAGGTGGTAACAGAAGTAATTTCTAATGTTAGTGTGATCAGTAAGTATTTTGGGGGAAACATAATTTACAATAAAATTTCATTTGACATGTATTTTGCTGTACCTACTAATTAGCAAGTGATCTATACAGCTTTTTCTCTCGGACAGAAAAAACTTGAGAGTGATCTGTACACCATGTTCCCATAAGCAGAAAAAAAGACACTTGCAGGTGATCGGTACAGCTTCTGACTCAAGTCATTGTTTAGTGAACCCATTCAAAAAACTTGAGTGCCCTAGGGACTCGGCTTTTGAAAAATGTAATGTGTTTTCTACTAGTGGGACCCAAATTATAGCTCCATGATACATGAAAGTTGAAGAGAAGCTGTTATTTTGTTAATGTAGAGAAATGCTGCTGACTGATAAACATTTTATCAGAAGTTTGATGACATCTTTTGGCTTTTGGACAGATAGAAATGTTTGAAAAACAAATTTTTAAAATTCACTTGCAATTATTTTCATTAATAATAATAATAATAATAATAATAATGCTTTATTTATAGAGGGTGACTCGTTAGCCACGGACTATTCTTCCTTAAGGCCCTCTTAAGGAGAGTATAACAATGCACATTATATGCAGATAGCAATAATTACTGTTTATTTTAACATGTTTAGTATTAAAATACTAAATTCCATTATCTATTAGAAACACATACATGCTCATGATATCTCTTCTTAAATACTGTAATATTTTCAGCAGATTTTATATGTAGTGGAAGTTTGTTCCACAGAACTGTACCAGAGTACTGGAAGCTCTTTTTAAATTGCTCTGTTCTTGGTTTTGGTGCTCAAAGGTTTCCATGTGATATTGATCTCAACTGGTATTGTGTTGAAAAAGGCCTGAATAAGTCCTGAAGATACTCGGGTGCAGTTCCATGTAGACATTTATATAAAAGAACTGTCTTGTGAAAATCTGTCCTTTCATATATTGTGAACTATTTGAGTTCTGACAACAATGCTTTTGAGATAACTTCAGTATTAGAACTAGATGTATACAAGGTTGCATCATCTGCAAACAAATCTGTATTTGTGGATTTTTTATTTAATGATAGATCATTGATATAGATAAGAAAGAGGAGAGGGCCTAAAACTGAGCCTTGAGGGACCCACGAATGAATAGTGCGAGTTTGAGAGCTAATATTGCCAATGCTTACTTGTTGAGACCTTTGGTTTAGGTATGATCTAAACCAGTTTAAAGAAGGATTGTCGAACCTGTAACAGTTCAACTTTTGCAGCAGAATTTCATGATCAGCAAGATCAAAGGCTTGAAGTCAAGGAAAACAATCCCAGTCATATGTACATTATCCATTTCCTTCAGCCAAAGATCAATTAATTTGGTAAGTTCTGTTTGGCACAAGTGGTACTTTCTAAATCCTGATTGCACTTTATGAAATAGAGAGTAAGTTTCAAAAAAATTTTAGACCTGAATGGCTACATGCTTTTCAAATAATTTTGACAATACAGGTAGAATTGATATTGGTCTGTAATTCCCTGGATCCTCCATTT
Organism: Megalonaias nervosa; assembly: GCA_016617855.1. NCBI lineage: Eukaryota > Metazoa > Mollusca > Bivalvia > Unionida > Unionidae > Megalonaias > Megalonaias nervosa. The sequence continues at coordinate 83,563 of JAECUM010005457.1, read as the reverse complement.
CTCCTTTCTTAAAGACAGGTGTAACCTTTACACATTTCATTGTTTCTGGAAAATTACCACTCATTATACTTAAGTTTATGATATGCGTTAATGACTTTGTTATTACTGGTGCAGCAATTTTAAGAATTCGTGGACCAGTACCATCCAATCCAGAGGATTTATTAATATTCACCTTAATTAGCATATCAAAAACTTCAGCTTCACTAACATTAACTATTGAAAAATAATTATCATCAGCAATTGTAGCTCTTATGAATGACAGAAGAGCATTAAGTTCAGTTGGGATGTTAGTCTGGTTCTGAATACTGTTACTGGATATGCTTATGAAGAAATTGTTGAACATTTCCAGTGTCTTGTACAGATGTTGCTATATCATCATTTTGCTTAAGTCTCGGGGGGAAATCAACTTTCTTGGCATTATGGCTGTAAACTGTAATTTAGAAGTGACTATTGCCCCGTTTAAGATTTTCTAGTATTGTTTACTCAACATTGGCACTATCCTTGATAAATGTATGAGTGGGACTTTGATTTTGTTCTCATTCAGTTTTGAAGAAACAAACAGAGGATTCTGAAAATGATACAATTCTACGATTCTTCAGAACCACAATACATGATGTTTTCATTATTATTATTAAGTAATTTTGGCTACATACCTTATATGGGGTTGAGGGGTGCTTAATTACTATATCCAGAAATGTATAAAGACAACACAGTAACGTATGCATCACTTTTGTATTTTTCAAAGTTTGCTTTTATCTTAGTTTTTTTCTCTGAGGATCCTAAGGATCCAGACCATCTTGTTATCTCCTTTATTCCATTGGATTTGTTCTTCTGTATCAACAATGCAAATATTTGAAACTGATTCTGTGTTTACTTGGTTAAAATAGTGGTTGAAGATGTTGTGGGTGGGGGGGTGTATTTTTCATGGATCTCCAAGAAGGGGGAATATATGTCACCATTGCAAGATGAAAAATGTCAAAATCACAAAAAATTTATACCTTTAGAAATTTATTCAGGTCCCACACTAAGTGTCTTAGAAAATCAATATTTACTCAGTTTTAGAGCTAATAGAATTGTAGGAAATTCAGAAAGATGTAAATGTAGTTTTCTTAGAATTATAGTGAACTTTTATGTGAATGATTGTATGCCAGTGACTTTATATGCTCTTTTTTCCACTTCATTGTTTTTCTTAATAGATGTCTCTCAGATTAAGCCCCATAGTCAAGAAACTGAACAAGATCAAAAACACTCAGGCTTGTGATTCCAAAATTAGAAACCATGATCACTGAAATAATACAAACATGTATAGCAGACATTGATTAGCTAATTCTAAACTTTTCAACCTTGGTAACATTATTTTGCTTTGAATCGATAAAAGAAGCAATTAATTTAAAATTTAAGGTCAAATTTCTGTTTAAGAAATTGTTGATCTAACTTCATAGTTAAGGTGAAAGTCATTACAAAAGTTTTATTCTTTATTTTTTTTTGAACACCATTATAAGAATAGGTATCATGCAGACTAGACATGGGCTGCATGTGGCCCAGTCCTTCATATTGTGCAGCCTGTGGCCTTGTAGGCAGTCCATTTGAAAATTAATATACATAATTAGTGATAAGGAACTGTTCTTGCTGATATTGCCAGCAACTTTGAGAATTTTATCTGTTTTGGCCCCCAACTGCATCATAATACAGGTACTTATTAGTAGTATAGGCAGGTGCCTGTACTAACCTGTACTGTATAATAATTATACTGTACTGGTACATACAATTAAACCACCTGTACATGTGAAAATAGTATAAGCTACAAAGTCTGCTAAATAACACAGGGATTGCAAATAGCAGCAGACATCAAAGGGATTTTATAAGTGATTCAGAGCATCCCACAAACTTCCACAATGAGTGAGACTTTACGAGAAATATCTGTATGTGAATGGCCAACAAAATATTTGAGATTCTCTGTAACAAACGTAGAGGTTTTAGCAAAATAAAATTAGGACAATTTTCCGAATTTGATTTTTAAAGCAAAGATGCACATCGAATGTTTGTGCAGCTTTGTATGTCAGTTTGTGACAATAATAATGATTTTAATTAGTTATCATCAGAGAGTTGTATGTCTCACAATTTCATGTTTCTTTGAAAGATACACTCCATAAGGAATGTGTTAAACTTTTATTTGAATTTGGTGTTTACCAGCAAGAAATTAATGCATTCATCTAGTGTTTGCTCCTGGAGCATGATAATGGATGTCTTGATAAAAAGGTAATTTTGGACAGCATCAATGAAAACTTGAGAAGGCAAGTTTAAGAATGACTAAACTAGTTTATTTTCCATTCTGCATGTACCATCATCATCTTTATCCTTATTTTCATCTCCATTAAGCTTTTCAAAATCTTTGGCAGTGCACATATATATTTAACTTTGAAATGATACAAACACAAATTAATTGCATACAAAATTAAGAAATGCATGAAAAAGCACAAGTGATTTATACTGAAAAGTCAAAAAGTAGAATGAGGTTATTTTTAAGATAACATTTGCTCATGTTTAGACCTTAAATATGTGTTCATATTTGGATCCTAGATATGATCCCTAAATTTAAAATTAGCTATATAAATCTGTTGAAGTTTTCAAAAATTTATTTTCTTTTTAACTTTTGAGTTACACAACCACTCTTGGGAATGCAACCATCACATAAGTCGGAGGTTAGCTTAATTATATCTTTAAGACTAATTTTGTAAGGTAACATGCTGGACTCGTACAGATACTAGATTTAATTGCCTGATCAAGCTGCGTTGACTGTTGTGTTCTTAGGTATAAATTATTTTTCACTGCCCCAAAAAATAGCTAGATAAAGCTACTAGGCAAAACACCTTAAGACAGGCTTGGCCATGCCAAACCAAAAATGTTTTTTTGTGTCTCAAATACAGACCATCTATTCTTTTAGTAACCCAAAAACTGGGAATTTACTAATAATGCAAATGTAGCTTCAAGTCTGAAGAACTTAAAGCATCTCTGATGTACACCAATAAATGTATCTAAGTATATGTACCACAATTTCTTAATATAAATAATTATGTGCAAGAAAAAGATTTTTCTTTAAGATGAAAATACTTCTTTTAAAACATTTTCCAGTTTATAAATTGATTTCCAGATTATTGTTGCCAAAAACAAGACCACAGTTATAATTCTTGAATATCTGGAAATAAGTTTGACAAGGTAAAAAGATTTTGACAATTGCTAGTATTGTCGAATATAGTGCCTGAAATATTGGTTGCTTATATTATTATATTGATTGTGCAATATTGTAATGCATTCCATATATTTTCAGTGTGATTACTTACAAATTATTTTGAATGTATACTATTTTCTTGTTGCTGTAATGACAAAAATATAATAACCCAATATGATTTTCTCCTAAAACACTTCCAGATTCAGTTACTGAGAGCAAAGATATTTATTACTATAAAACAATAACTATATAAATGCTCTTCAAGATTTACGAGCGTTAGGGAATTTTGGAAGAAAATTAGGATAAGTCCTAACTTTTGTCACATACCTGAACTGTTTTGATTTGATATTTCAACTGACGCCAATAGGGGAGATCATTAGAAATGTATTAGCCAATGCTTTACCTGGTGTATTCTAACTTAAAAGTTTTTTGTATAACAAATCTTCACCATCTTTGTTTCAAGAACAATGTCTTTGCAGGTGTGGGTAAGTGTGGCCACAGGAAGTCCCCCCAGGGACACACTCCCACTTGTTTATCCTGACACGCAGTAAGAAGACAGATGGCTGTACATTTTGCAGCCTCAGGTCTGACAAGATATGGGAAGGTTTCCAAATTATTGTCAGAGTTATTCTGGGTTCTCTTTCTGAATCTCTGAGGTCTCAAAGAAGGATTATGCAAGTCTCTCTAGACACTCTTAGGGTTAGTGGTTCCGCTCTCAAGAAAGGTTATAAACAGGTTGAGAATGAGTCACAACTTTTCTGGAGGGTGGAACAGCATCCTCCCTTTACAACTAGGACTAAGAGCAAGTTGCCTCTCCCCTGGAGGAGGAGCAGTACTTTCTTGTGTCCAAAAGGGCAGAGAACGAGTTGTACCCCCTTGTGAGGAGAAGCAGCCACCTCTCCTGACCCATAGCTCAATGAAGGCTGATTGTGAACCATCACCCCATAAAGGGTGAGCAGCACCCTTTCAGTTCCAGAGGTTCATTGTAGGTGACAGTCAAGTCCCCTGCCTTCCTACAGATCTGAGTCACCGGTTGAGTCCTTGATCTGGCACTGGGCAGGGGTCTTTGGGATAAGGATTGGGCCAAATCTCCCCCACCCCCACCTCTCCAGACTTTGCTTCATCCCATGGGAGAATGTGAGTCAGCTTACAGATGCCAGATTAGGCATGGGATTGGATCAGCATTTCTCTCTTCCATTTTGTCCTTCCCTGTGGGATGTGGGGCCTTCTGCCACAGTGAAGTAATTATTCCTTTCCCTACACGCAGCCATGGACTTATGGACCTGGCTCACAACATACATGTGTTGAGGTTGTGCCTACGGGCTGTGGACATTGTCTTGTGAGATTGGATCTAAAATAGAGGAGGATAGACCTTACCCAAAATGCTCTCAGCAGTAGGAGAGTCACCATAAACCAGCAACAGAGCCCACTGCTATAAACAGTCAATTAACTCCACAGGAAGAGTTACCAGTTGAAATTTCTCCTTCCCTCAGGTCTCCGTCAAAAAAGAGAGACATTGGGTCATGTAGTCCTGCCTCCTAGGAGTGAGTACAGGACAAAGATGTCCTTTCTGTCCAGTTTGACACAGAGCATGCCATTGTGGTACCCTCTTCTTTCAAGTCCCCTGATCCTTCTCACCCTTCACTTAAGGAAGCAGAGGAGGATGGATCCTGGTCATTAATTTACTGCCTTTTGCCCAGCAATCTTTATCCCAAACCTTCAGGTTCTGGTGACTTTTTTCCTGTTTGGAGAAACTTTCTGGAGCAAATTCTCTACCAGAACTTTTGCTCCTTCCTCGCTCACTTAACAAATGTTTAGCAAGGGCCAAGTTTTTCCTAGGCAACATAGGGTTTAGTCTGTTCCCCTCACCCCACCCCCATTGTAAACCTTGGGAGCTGTTTCAAGCTACAAAATTCAGACCCAATCCTAACTCACTAAACTTTCCCCTTTGGATGCTGAAGCAGCTCAAGTGGGTATTTTTGTGTGTACCTGGGCTTACCTTCCAGAAATGGCTAGGTCACTTGTAACCATAGCCTTGCATGCTGACTTCATTTCAACAGCCTCATTCAGCCTGCTGGAGGAGTAATCATGTTGTCAATTGCTGTCCATCATTTGATGGAAGCAGTGGCAAGAACTTCAGGCATGCATTGTTCTTATTCGTGGTCTTATCAGCAAAACTTCTCCATCTCTGCAGGGATGTTGCTTGGGACACTTCCATACAAGAGCTAAGTAGAACCGTCTGAGGCCTGCCACCCATGAGGCAGAGACTATCTTCGGAGGGCTCACCCTGTCTGTGGCTACCCATATTTTGAGATACCATCAACACCAATTACTTGTATCCACTCCTGTCTCTTCAAAACCAGCCATGAAGTGAATCCTCCTGACTGCTGTTAGTACATGTTGGCTAAATTCTTTAAAGCCACACAGCCCCAGTAAAAGCAACAACCCAAATTCAAATCTCCACCTCAGCAGGCAGGCCTTTGAAGGGAGCACTGCAAAGGCCCAGGGAAGACATTTGCAGACCCTTCCCACTTTCTTAAGGACAAGAGTAGACTGCTCTAAGGACTTGTTTCCTCTCCTGCAAAGCATGCCTCTTGCTTTGGTTCCTGTTGGCACCAGACTATACCTCGTTTCACAGGCTTGGTCAAGCTTAATGGTCAATGGCCAGGTCCCTTATATCATAAGAGATGGCTACTGGCTTCAGTTCCACCAGTTAAATTTGGTGCACTTAAAGAAAGAAGCTAAATCCCTTCTTTGAGAAGGTGCAGTAGAGTGAATGTTGAAAGACCAATCTTCAGCCATCTACTCCCAGACTTTCCTGGTTCACAAGAAAGGGGGAAGGTTTCATCTTTCTTCCCTAAATAGATTTCTGTTGGAGGAGCATTTCAGCATGTAGACCACAGTCTCAGTAAGGAATGCCATAAGACCTGTCAATTGGGCAGTCTCCATCAAACTTCAGGATGCATACATCTGATTTTGCCTGGATGGGGAAGTATTTCAATTTTGAAGATCATTTGGTATCCCAGTCTTCCAATATTTCAGTAACTGATTGATCCACAGTGGCAGTCTAGAGTCCCTCAGACTAGACCTGTCTCACTCTTGGTCCATAGTTACCAGGCTGGGTCTTCTACCAATTAGACCTCAATGCATCATAAGATTTTGTCTATGTGGGGATGAATTTCCTAACAGACAGACAGTTAGTCCATGCCCCTTTCGACAGTAGACAAGAATCTATCCATGTTGGAGATGCTGAGAGCAAAGACCATGTTGTTAGCTTGTCTTTTTCTTTCTCTTCTGGGAACCTTGAACTCTGCAGCAGACCTGGTTTCCCTAGGCTGACTGCACTTGCATCCTCTCCAGTTTCTCCTTTTAGCTGCTTGAAAACTCCATAGGGACCTCTTGAATGTTCTAATTTCACTAATTTGAGATTTCCACCATCATCAGAATTGGTGGACTGGTTTCAGGCCTGAGTCCCCATTCATTCCCATGAACTCCACTCTTACCTGTTCACAGATGGGTCCAGATTCATGGTGGGGCACTTGTCTAGAGCCAGAAGAACTGATTCTTCAGGGTTCATGATCTCAGGAAGAATTTACCATCAACATCAACAATTTGAAAATGAGGGCAGTGTTCTTAGGCCTTCAGGGGTATGTCTACCAAATAAGAGGTCGCTGCATGATGGTCTCCACTGACAAATTATCAGTGGTAGCCTACCTCACTAGACAAGGAAGCATGTATTAACCTTCTCTCTGCGTTGATGTTTGGAACCTCCTTAACTGAGCAACTTAAAGAGAAATATTCTTCCAAGTTTGTCACATTCCCAGCAGGAAGAACATTTTGATAGCCGTTCAAAAATAGGAATGATAGTCAATAATGAATGACTGCACCACTAAACCATAGCAGACTCCTTGTTCCATCTTTGGGAAACTCCCATTGTGGAATTGTTTGCCACCAAGCTGAACAACAAGCTCCCCTTTTACATTTTTCCAGTCCCCAACCAGAGGGTCTGGGCAGTAGACAATTTCAGCCTCAAGTGGTGATCATCTATTCGCTTACACCTCACCCTTCAGGATGATCCAACAGGTCCTACACATAATCAGGCAATTCATGGCTTAACTCATTTTGCTTGCCCCTCTGTGAATCCAGCGATCATGGTTCAGTGGTCTTGATTTTCTGGTGGACCATCCAGGACCAAAGTTCAGAGTAGAGACCTCCTCACAATACAGGAACTATCTCCTACACCACAGACCACAGATTTGCCACTTTCATGCTTGGCTCATCTCAAATGATCTCTCTGCAAAGAAATGTTTTTGATTAAATTGCCAAGTGCATCTCTCAGTCCTCTAGAAGATTTACATCTAAGATGTATAATGGAAAATGGAGAATCTTTTGTGATTGGTACAGTAGAAAATCTTCAAACCTCTCTGTCCCTCAGAGAACACATTGTCCTATTTTCTTCTCTTCCTTTTTATAGAGAAACAATGCTCAGTTTCTACAGTTAAGTACTATCAAGCAGCCCTTTCCAACACTGTCAAATTTTCAGAAGTCCTTACCATTGGCACATGTTCTTACTTAGTAGACCTGATCAGGTATTTCAAATTGCAAAGACCAGTGTCTTGGTCTCTAATACCTAAATGGAATCTCTCTTGTGTTTTTGTGAACTCTGAATACCACCACCCAGTGAACCTTTGGGTGAAGCTTCCTTTGATATCCTTGCCCTCAAGACAATTTTCTTGCTTTACTAAGATCTGCAAGAAGAAGAAGCAAGCTTCATGACCTATCTGCAGAGCAGGGCTGTATCAGGTTCAGTGGGAATTATGAGTCATTTCATATACTTTGCCAACCAGTTTTGTTCTAAGCAAGAAAACAGCTTTGTTTGGTTGCTTCACTCCAGACTGAGATCCCCAGTCTCAGCTGTATATGTTTGGGAGATGACCAAGATAGACTTCTATGTCCATTTAGAGCTCCATGTTTTTACTTGGCAGCATCTTAAGAGGAGGAAGATTAGAGAATGCAGTTTTCTTCCCCATGAAAGGTTCAACTGATATTTCAGCTTCCATCTTTTTTAAGGTGGATTGCATTAACTATCAAGAAAGCTTACTAGTTCCTTGCTGATAGGGACCTGTCCTTTTATGAGAATTAAAGTCCATGAGGTTTGAACCATTGTTGCCTCGTGTGTCTATCTAATTCAAGTGAAGGCATTTCTCCTTGGGCCCGGAAAGTGGCCTTGTGGATTCCATTTTGCAGTAGTCTCCAGCTATTTTGTGAGGGTGAGTATTCCTTGTGTTTTTTGATTCACCAGTTGTTAAATAATTTCATCAGCCTCTCACCAAACTGAAAATTCAGATATGCATATATCAACAGGTATTGTATTACTGATATTAAAATGTAGTTTGTGGTGGTGGGTAAACAAATTTTAATGATATACTGTAATACTTACCCATTACTATTGTCAGATTCCCTCCTCCTACCCCACACTGATGTCACATTAAGTTTGACTGAGCCTTTAAAATATTTAAAAGTGGAAGTTTCTGGTTAATCCCAATGGAAGATTAATTTTCGTAATTCATCTTTTTTTCTCACAGAAACATACTAGGTATGCATAGCAACAGGCATGTAGTAGATCATTAAAATTAGTTTTACACCCCTCCCACCCCTCCCAAAGAAAAACACAAAAAGCATTTATAACATATATAAATTTCCACACATTTAACTTCTTTCTGTGTTGCCACTAAATGAATATTTTTTAATTTGATAATTATTTAAAAAATGTATTAATACAGGAGTCTGCTGCAAGTTATAGACATTCCAGAGAAGTTTGATCATGGCGTCGGCATTTTTAATGTTAAACAAGCAAAACAAAATATTGATTTAGATATGTTATTTGTGCTAGGTAGTTTATGCTAAATTTTTATTAATACTATTTGTTTTCTTTATTTAAAACTGGTACAGAAAAATTATAAATGTACTAATTGTAATTTTCATAATTTTTTAATATTTATTTTATGCTAAGCCATGAATTACTGTATTTTCCAAGAGAAATAATTTTAATTATTCACTGGAGTGGAATATTTTTTCACTAGATTGTCAATAGACATAGATAACATTATGACCAAGAAATATGAGCTAATTTTAGGTGATTGCTTGTTGATGTTGTAAATTTGACCATCAATTATGCAGATGAAACCAAGTTTGAATCCCACAAAGGGCATATACTTTTTTCTTCATTATCTTTTTTATGTGCTCTTTTACCTGGAATTATGAAGGAGAATTATGTTACTGCTTACATTCTATGTGTGAATATATACAAACACAACAAAATGGTAAAATGTTGACTTTAATGCACTGGATACAGTTACAAATCTGCTGCTTCGATATGTTATACATTTTGGTAGGCATTACGTTTGGGCATAAATAACAAAAAAAATTTGCTTGCTCCAAGTGAATAATGGATATATTTAATCTCTTGGGTGAAACACTCAAATATTTTCACCCACTCAGTGAAACATGTCCGTTATTTACTCATTTCAAGCAAATATCCTCTCTATACCAAAATTGTTAACCTTTCTCATCATGTATGAATTTCAATGGCTGGCTTGCAACACCGAGAAGGTTCCCCACTTTTACTTCTTTATATTAAGGATTATTTAAAAAAATCATTGTAATGTATGTTTTTTTCCAAACTGTTGCAAGTCGTAGACAGCCAAGAACATTAAAAAAATTCAGTCTGTTATATAGTATGATAGACAGGGTCTGGTGTCAGAACAGATCAAATATAGAATGATAGGGTCCGGTGTCAGAAGGGATCATATATAATATGATAGACATGGTCCGGTATCAGAAGGGATCAAATATAGAATGATAGGGTCTAATGTCAGAAGGGATCATAAATAGCATGAGACAGGGTCAGGTGTCAGAAGGGATCAGAAGGGATCATAAATAGCATGAGACAGGGTCAGGTGTCAGAAGGGATCAAATATAGAATGATAGACAGGGTCAGGTGTCAGAATGGATCATATATAGTATGATAAACAGTATCCAGCGTCAGAAGGGATCATTGGAGTAATCTGAGGAACTCGTGTCAACTGGTATGATTTTTTTTTTTCCCTTCAGGCTATTGATCTTTATTTTCAACATTTAGCTTACATCAGCTGCATGTGAATATAAAATGTCAAACTTTGACAAGCAAAGTGTGATATAATGATCTGTACGGTAATAGATAAAGCTCATTGACAGAGATTTCATACAGGTGTAATAAATATGGGATTAGTGAACTTGTACTTCAATATAATTTGACGCTATGGACTACATGATGTTTTGAGAATGTGGCTATAAAGGGGTGCATCATCAAAAATAGTTAGAGGTTGTTCAGTAAAACTTGTGTAATCAGCAACTTAATCACTTCCACCATATGATATACTACTGCCCTAGGTCCAAGGAGCTACATTATCATCATTTTCTTAAAAACAATATCTCTGATCACATATAAATAGACTTCACATGCTGTAGCAAATATCCATTGCTCCCAGCTCTGTAATGGTGCATGTCTAGTCAACCCAGAGTGTATGACAATATAATGTTTAAGTTAATTGTTTTTAAATTTATTACAATGTTTAAAACCATGAATCTGTCCTGGTGTATGTATAAAATGTACCACTATGGGGAGAGGTAGAAGCTTGGAGATCACCACACACTCATAATACTTACCTTGTAGGTAGTCTGCCCTTATCAACAGGAGGTATGCTGGCATTTACACTAGATGTGAAAATTTTTGCACGTTACAAAAGATAGACATGTTGCTTTTGATCTTAGGTTCTTTCTATTCCCAATGTTACTTAGCTCCCCACTCAAACTACCAAGAAATTTACCTAGCACAAGCAGGGCTGTATTTAAATTGCTAAATAAGACCAGTAATTTGACTTATTTAGTACACACCCACAATAAGGCAGAGTGTATTATTTTGTGACTTTGTTCATTTGTCCATCCATCCATCTATTACCAAATTAGTTTCTGCACAATAACTGGAGTTGTCCATCATCTTGAGTTTGTGGATGACTTGCACTTGGGGTAAGGAAGAATCCTATTTTCAGATCAGAGGTAAAATATTGAGATAACAATGACTTAAAGAAGAAAAATGATTTCTGCACAATACATGTACTCGAGTTCTCCATCATCTAAAGTTATTGAACTTTATAGATGGCTTGTACATGGGGTAAGGAAGAAACCTATTGTTTTCAGGGTGGAAGTCAAAGGTCAGGGTCATTGTGACTAAAGGAATGAAAAAGTTTCCTACATGATAACATTAGCTCTACATCACAGACCTGGACCAAAACTTTGTAGATGGCTTGCACCCAGGATAAGGGAGAAGTCTATTGATTTGAGGGTCAAAGGTGAAAGTCATTGTGACTAACAAAAGGAAAATGGTTCCACAGAAAATTTGCAGTTGTCAACCATGATCTTTCACCAGAGTTTATGGATGATGTGCATATTGGGTAAGAAGGAAGCTGTTTGATTTTGGGGGTATGAAGGTAATGGTCACTGACTAAAAGAAGAAAAAAAATTTTTTGCGTAATAATTTTAGTTCTAGATGACTTACCTTGACCAAAGTAAGATATGGAAGATGCCTATGGTTCAAATGTCAAGGTCATTGTGTCTCAATGGGTTTTGCAGAATAACTTAGTTCTTAAGTAGTTCATACAAATTGTGTCGATATTTTGCTCATATTGTGATAAAGAAACCTATGGAGTTTTGGATTTATAGATCAGAAGTCATTATCTTGGTAAGTGTAATAAGAAAATGGTTTGATTTGTGCATGCTAAGTTTTGTCTATAACCAGTCATTGGTCATTAATGTCCCAAAAAGTCAACTATACCCTACTAGAAGTGCTCGTACTATTAAACATATAATGTGCTGTTTACTGATCATTGTTGGTGTTTTCATAAAAACAATTACTTGATCTCATCGACCTCCCTTCCAATGGCTTTTTGAAGTACTGACAAAAGATCATTTTCATACTCAAAGCTTTTGTGATTGCATCCCCTGTGATCACTGCCTACCATCTAAAGGGTCAGCCACTTAAAAGAAATGTGTGGTACCAATTAATACAGTGAAAAATGATATAATATCCAGAAATCAATAGTTACTTGATGTATGTAATCAATAAATACTCTGATATTTTTTCCTTCTTCTGATCCAATAGCATATTATTTCCAAAAATTGTAGTTGCATTTTATACCACTTCTGCATAAGATTTACTCAGATATCTTTTCCAGGGAAGATAAATCTGATGAAAGGTTGTGTTTAAAACTCTTCTTTATCTGAAACCTTGGACCCACATCTGCCTTCACACAAGTTGGCAGATTTGGTTCAAGGTCATTTATCTGACGAAATAAGTATTTAAGCAAATTTGTCAACAATTAGGACAGGTTGTATGATCAAGTTTTTAATAATCTATGAAGAGTTGCAGCTTAATTATGGAATTTTTTCTTTTACACCAGTACCAACCCATAGTTAAGGATGCTTTAATAAATATTGTCAGAATTTATGGGAAGTTGGTGGTATTTAGGTTGTTGTCTCAGAAACTTAATGCAAGCTTAAACTGGTTCAGACTATAAAGGAATTAAAAGCTCACAGTTTTCAAACAAATCACAGGAAGATAATAAAAAAATCTGTTGTTTGGGTTTTTTTTAAAATTTTATTATTTTTATTTATTTGTTTATAAAGTTTGCATTTTTAAAGAAAGAAAATTATACGAGTGAAATCTAAGAATTATCTTTTCAATGTAAAACAGAGATCCAAATGCAGGACGTATGCAGGCATGGTAAGTTGTGTTTGATGGTTGAAGTGGTATTATATTCCCTTCACATAGTCCTACCATTAAATATTCATTAGTTGCTGATAAAAAATGATCAACAACAGTTTTCCCATTTGTACACTGACCAGTGTTATGCAATGCTAATTTCTTTGGTGCTTGTACACAGGTTTGTCTTTTTATCTTTTTCATGAACAATATTTATTTTTCACCATTTGTTTCATGTTTGCAATTGTTGATATTTTCACGATCAGAGTCATCTAAGTATTAAGTCACGTTTTTCATGCCCCAGCCTCTGTATGGAGTGTTACCCACGTTTATGTATGTATGTATGTATGTATGTATGTATGTATGTATGTAGCAGCACATCTGGATAATCCTGGCTGTACAGTACTGATTAAAAGCAAAGTTCCAAAAATATAAAGTCATGGCCATGCAGCATCATGTTCATCACATGTTTAAGTTCTCCTGTATAATATTTAATGATTAAATGGATTCAAACCAAATTTGGTATGAAGCTTTATATTAGAAAAGAGCTTTGTTAAGGTTCATTCTCATCATCTTCAATAAAATGTTGCGGTTCTAGGGCACTGTCTGACATAGTGCTTTGCCCTTCAATTGCATCATATCTGTAGGGGCATTAGCATTATATATTGAAGAGAGAAAATCCACCTAAGCAAAACCAAACTGTTATCAGATTTTCTTTGTGAATGTTGCAAACAAGTTATGAGACATCACTATATTTATTCAGTTAAGCTCTGTTTTTATTGTTTAAACTTGTTTAGGACCATAACACTCTTTCTTTGTAATCTGTTGAAAAATATGTCGGACAAAAACCATGATGAGGGTAACTGTTGACAAGCTTCATTGTAGCAGATCAATGGTGGTACAACTAGGGAGCAGAGCATATTGCTAGGCAACATGGCAAAAGTCCCATCTTGATCCAATGCATCATGATTTTTGTGGTAGATTTTAAATGGATGACCTTTACATATTGACAGTTTTGCACAAAAATGAAGCTTGTAACCATACCTATTGACTCTCTAATGGCCATTATCTTAAAGCAAGAAGAAAAATAAACCCAAGTCATTGTTTCTGAAGAAGAAAAAAAAAAAAGCAATTCATGTTCATATTATACACATTACTTGTGAAGGTTTTAGCATTCAGAATTCAAATAGCATCAATTTTTTGTTTGGTGATTTATTCATATCTGAGCTTCTGTATTGTGTATCACAAAAGAGTGTTGAATTGCAGTCTTTGTTCACCAGAAAATACCACAAAATGTGTCATTTTCAATAATGGGATTGTGATTTCATTCTATTTCATCGTACACCTATATTTAAAGGTATTAGATTAAAAAAGATGTTCAAGAGTTGAAAATATGAAAAATGTATATAAATGTTTCCAGAGTATAAAAAAGGTTATAATTTACATGAATAAAAATGATAACAGTAAATTTAAAGGTTATGTGTACATCAAGATATATTTTTTCATTTTCTTCTCACAGCTTTGTACATTTTAAAAACTTAAGTGTCATTGTCTTTTGGTGAAGATATTAACTGCTTAAAAATACTCACGTAATTACCTTAGTTTTATAATTTTGTTCATAGAGTCACATTTATAAGAGGTGAAATTATATGCCATAAATATTGTGCTTTGACATAAATTACCAACAGGCATGTTTAGTTTTATTTTTAAGAAAAGAGTTTTAGAACCAAGAAATGTTAAATTTTCTCATAATTGCAAGAGATTTTGTTGTGAAGTGGTAGAATATTTTTTGGGGTATTTAATTTAGTACAGTGAATTCACTATTTTTCATTGGGTATCATTTTTCAAGGATTTAATGATCAATGTGAACCACAAATTTAATGAGCAATCGGTCATGGATCCTTCTACTAATGTGGAAACAATAGGATGCCTCCCCCAAACCACAATTTTAAAAACTGAAAAAAATATTACTTTTTGTGAAACCATGAAAATTGGTACCTATGACAAAGAATTCACAGTATTTGGAAAATGTTCCTGGAAAAAGTCATATTTTTGCTTTGTACTGATTTATCGCAACAGAAGAAATAGTTAAGAAAAGAATTAAATTCCTTTTGGTTTAATACACTCTCTAGACTACATACAAAGGATTTATAATTTATGATCTATGCAGAACTTTAATATTTTTTCATTTGTTGATTTTTAGCATTTGGTAATTACATGTACCTACCAGTATTTAATGTTTAGATTAAAGAAACTTTCCAAAACTGAGGATGAAGCCACTGTAAAGAAAATAAATGCCTAAAGTTTTCTTAAGTAACATTTGATTAGAATGCCATCAATATGCATTTTAAACCATAAACACCTTGATACTGGCTAAATGCAAACAGTCACTTTTCCACATGAAGTTTTGCTTTATATTTAATATTTACATTTTGTAGGGTAACAGATAAGCCTATCAAAAAGTCCACCCTGCCTCCAAACTACAAGAAGTCCATGACTAACCATCATAGTGTATCACTAAGTCCGCAGCCTCTCCAGTCTGAAAAAAGCACTCTGCACGATAAGATGATAGAGAAGCACCGCACAAAGCCACGAGAATCAACAGAGAAAAAGGACAAGGAGTTCATAAGTTTTCCTGAAGTTAAAGGAGCAGAGGGTGTGTTAATACTGCTTTCTGAAACTTGTATCAGCATTTATTTTACATGTTTGAAAGGAACACACCTTTTTATTATGTCTTAAAGTTGTTTGTGCAAAATGAAGATATTTATAATGTATACAGTAAAAGGTTGGTCAGCCATATTACTTCCCAGGTGAAGAAGAGTTCTGATACTTTTTAGAGATAATTGTTTAAAGTTCAGTTAATTTACATCATTATTTTATTTCATTTAGGATCTTGGTTTATAGAATTTAGGACTTAAAAACTCCTCAGATAGTCTACTAAGCTCACACCTGGAGTCAGCTTGAGAGAATGGCACAGGACAGAAGTCTCTAGCGATCTTTTGTGGGCAGCCTATACCTCGGCAGGAGTGACGGGCATAACTAACTAAATAGTCTACTTGTCCAGAATCATAATTTTCATGAACTTGCACCAAAATTGGAACTTTTCCTTCATTAGTTGTGCAAAAGTCTTGGCAAGTTACCAACAATTTACTTGCCTAGCGGTATCTTCAACTTGTCAATGAGTTGCTGAAAATTGTTAACCCTCCCCTGCTAAGATAAAATAGTTTCTTTATTGCATCATTTTAAATGGGATGCCTTTTTTTAGTTTAAAGGTAAAAATGAATATAATCTACCATAATTAACCTAAATAACCAGATTCTCCTATTTTTGGGACACTATATTTTTATAGTCTTTATTTATTGCAAATAGTAGAAAAATTTCCAGACACCAAGTTACTTTTTTTAAAGCAGACAAAAATTTTAAAGTTGGAATGTAAACTAAGAAATGTTTTAATGCATGTACTTAAAAAATTGTTCATTGATGGCTGACTGGTCATGAAACCACTTTGAAACCCTAATTTTAAGATGGATTAACTGAAGAGTGTTGCTAGTAGTCAGCAATAAAAACAGCTGACATGCTTCATGACTTGTGATAAAGCAGCGGTCCCTAAAGAAAGGGATGCAGTCATTTGAGTATTTGTACCTATTTTCAGAGTACAAATAATGGTATTCTACAATTAATTTCCTGAACCAGTCTGAGTGTTTCAGCTCCATTACAGATAACATTAATAGATGTATATTATTTGGTGATGCATTTTGTTGTCAACAATCTTGATGTTAATAAACAGTATCGATATTAGAACTTAGTTACTTTCATAGACAAGCTTCTGGCATGACCCAAAACCAGTGGTAGTACATGTACCCGATGAACAGAGTTTTGTAGCTTTACAAACTTGAAAAAAACAAACAAAAAAATATGCACCAGATTTCATTATTTGCAAACAAACCTCTGAAACTTTATCGTGCAAGTATTCTGTATTGGCAAGCAAGGATAAAATGTAGTCTGGTTTGCCTACCTAGATGATAAAGATATTCATTTCCAAAACATTATTTGGGAAAATTGATGATTTTCATCGGTACAATAATTATCTGATGAGAGAAAAGTAATTATGTTTTGGTATCCAGATATTTATGTCAGCGACAGTATGTAATGAAAGAGAAATGCTACAGCAAAGGAGATGCTTTGTCATCTTAAGTAAATGTACAATTTATTTTTCTGAAATTCTCACTTGATGTTACTGATAAACCCTTTTTGTACTTTTCTTACTAGATGTATAAGATCATATCATAACATCACAGTCATGAGAATGAAGAAGGCATTTTTTTTTAATTCAGGCAAAGACACATTTAGTACACAACCTGGAGTGGTTTTTTTGGCATACTATAAATAAGATTTGGTTTCCCCATTTTTTTAAAGTTCTAGAATTATAGGCTGATAACCCAGGCATATCATCTCAGATGGGTTGTGTGAAATTTGGCACACAAGATAGAAAATAATAATGCAGCCATGTTTCAGAACTCTTGAAAGGATATGGTTTTTAGATCATGCAAGAATGCAAAATTGTACCCAGCCATTATCACATCTGAAACATTTTTTCTCTTTCTTGTGGATACATACTGGCTTTGATGGGGACCAACCATTTGACACCAAATAGGTCTTGAGTTCAACATGTTTAGATTAATAGCTGCTGACTGATAGGTGGTTGATGGTAGTGAGGATTGATATTTAACTGTTGAAAAAGATTTGATGCACTGGATTGTTTAAAACAGGATTATATTTTTTATGTACTGGTAGATACATAGATTAATGTGTACAATTGAAATTAGCTTTTTTGAGCCTCCTAGATCCAGAACTTCCTGTGTTTTGGACAGTTAGCACCTGTACAGTATGGTTTTTCTTTGCAAAGGACAGTAATGTCAGATATAAGTTGCAGAGAACAACATGTATTTGAATGAAAACCATTACAATGTATATGCACATGAAGTACCATTTGAATTATATAGTTTATATATGACAAATACTTAGAACACCATTTGCATCATTTTGACAAAACTGGACTGTTGTATGAGCTTTCTAACAGCAGTTCATTCCAGAGGTTTGCATTGCTATGCATCAGTCATGATCAACAATGTTAATGTTTGGAGCCAAAGATTTTAAAAAACGAGAATAAATTTGTTTTAGGGTGTTTCAGTGCTGTGGATGGGAATATTGCAAACCTGTTGGATTCCATTTCACCCGTTACCTTTGACTTAGGGTAAAATGGAATCAGACATGTTGGAAATCCCTTTCCACCTTGATATAACACTTATGTAACAAATAATACTCTAATATTTGAGCCAATTCATATCAAATGTGTTAAACCCTCTGCATAATTTGAATCTTTTGCTTGCTGAGACTTGCAGAGCATATGAATTATTTGACTTCTTAATCTCACATGAAATTTGCACTCAGGTTATAAGATTCCTCACTGTATTGTCTGTAATTTTTCATAGTTTTTATTAATTAGTGTATTATTTGACAATGAAAGCAGAACCTTTTCATAATTAAACATGTCCATCAATCCGTCTCTCTGTTAACAATTTGGTGTCCAAAAGATCAATTAACAAGGAATAGTTGGATTTCAGCCAAATTTTGGTATGCAGTTTATATTGATGATAATTTGAATTATGTAGGTTCCAGCATTCTATAAGCGGGGCCCCGAGTGGCCGACTGGTGTAAAGCGCTGACCGTTACGGATCACTGCCATCTCACCTCTGTCTGCGTAAGTTCGAGTCCAGGCTCGGCTAACGTGGGTACGTGAGAAAGCCTGCCAGTAGCTTCTCGTGGGTCGGTGGTTCTTCCCGGGATTTTCCAGGGTTCTTCCTCCACCATTAATACTGGCCGCCATGTATAGCCTATCTTGTGCTGAAAAATGGCGTTAAACCCTATAACAACAACAACAACAGCATTCTATAATATTTTTTACAGGAGTTATGGTCACTGATAGCCCTTCATTTTAAAATTGGTTTCTGCAGCATAACTTTACATATTATTGTTTGATGTTAACTGGATTTGGCATGGAGCTTTTATCTTGGTTTGGTTTCCAGCATTTCCATAACCTTATTGACAGGGGTTATAGCCCCAGACTGCTTGCCCTTCTAACATTGTTTTCTGCTGTGTACTTGACTTTTGATAGTGGATTTCAACTGGATTCTGCTTGCAGCTAGATATTGTTGAGACCTTGAGAATGGTTTAGATTTTCAGCGTTCCATTTATCATTTACAGGAGTTATGATCCTTGATCCTTAAATTTCCTAACTAGTTTTCCAACAGATCGATATGCAGCCATATATTGCTGAGATCCCTAATGATTCTTATTTCTAGTATCCAACATGATCATTTGCAAGAACTATTCCCCGATTTCCTATCCCAAAAATCCGAAGGTTTTTATTGGACATAACTTTAAGATTGTTGAATTTTTCAACTAAATTTAGCATGCAGCTTTATATTGATGAGATCTAAATTGTTTAATTTTTTTGTGTCTGCTTACGATGAGATTTATTGTAATGTTACAGTATTGTTCACTAGCCCATTATTTCACTTTTTTTCCACAGAATCATAAAGTTCTTTGAGCAGATTTTTATGTGCAGGTTTAAATTGTTGAACTTTTGCATGAGTTTGATTGCCAGCATTTTACATTATCATTTTGTAGAGTTATGGCTGATTATTGTTTAATAACCACTTTTGTTTCCACAAAGTTCTCTGTTTGCTGTGCTGAACAAATTGTTGCAAGCAGAGCCTTTCTGATGCACCCATCACTTCCAAGGCATAAAGGTCCTTAATAAATTATATTAAAAATTTTCTTTTTGTTTTAATCAAAAGAAACTGAATGTAAATTCTGGACATAGTATTTTTTAAACATTTGTTTTCATAATTTTTTTTATATTGTTAGGCCTTCTTTAATGTCATGACCAGGGCTATTACATCATCAGCCCAATATGATATTGATGTTCAAGAAGGCTCTTGTGAGGTGTAGACATGAATGTAGGTAAAAAAAAAAAATTCATTATAATTTTTGGGGTACCAACAATTTGCAAAATTTTAATAAGAATATAGTGTTCAGTACTAAAAATTATTGAGGAAAAAATTATTTTGCTTTAGCTTTGCTATAAAGGTGTCCTAACAGCTGATTCTGTTGTTTTTCTTTTGTTTCAGCATTTGGTGGAAAGAGCAAGACCAAACCAGCATTACAGAGGTCTAGCGTTGCTACGATACCACACATTACAAACTTAGATCCCTTCAGTAGTAATATCCAGATAACAAATAATGTAAGTTGGTTTATGTTATGTAAAAAAATTAGAGATTTAAGTCTGCCATAGCCTAGTGACTTGTGATGTCTGGTCCCTTTAGTCATAAAACTGAAGATCTCACTCAGAAATATTTGGGCCAATCAAAAGATTGTATTTGTACATTTCAAGTAAGATTTCTTAATTTGGAGTGATATTTATTTGCTGAAAGTGATGAGTAAAATTTTTGCTTGGGCTGTTTATGAACTGACCTACAACATTACTGTGATGGGAATGGGTATCACACTGATTTCCATGCCTTGTAGTAACTGGAATTCCATGACTCCTACCAGATGGCACACCAGTCCGTTGCAGGTTAACCCTACAATGTTTTAGCTGGGTCTTGATTAAGGCAGTGGCCAGGGCAGGAATCAGAATTATTACCCTCAGATTCTGAGTCCATGGTGTCACCACTAGGTCATACTAACTAGTGATGTAAATACCAAACTTAGGTGACCAAAATTTACTGTAGAATGATAATTTTTGATGCCTTAACCCCAGTTCACTAAACATATCAAAGTTTCTTCCAGAAGTAGATATTTTTGAACATTATTCTCATGGCTTGGTTTGCAATAATAACAATTTCACTGAACATTCAGCAGTCATCAGTGATTAAGATAAAGTTATACTATCATGAATTCTTCTGCAAAGATAAATGTTTTATTTTTGATGGTAACTTGAGATTTTTTTCAATTTTGAGGAATTATTTAAATCATTATTCAAGACTAAAAAGATGCACAGGTGACAGAGAACTATTTTTTGTTCTTTCTAGTACATGGTTCCTGACTGTAAAGCTTTCAGTGTACTATTTCCCCTCTCATAATGCCAATATGGTCATGTTAGACATTAAATTGTGTACATTTTGTCTTATCATTGCTACTTGGTCTCCTTGACTTCATTCTAGTTCTTGGCTAATGAGTACCAATCGTAATATGATTTCACATTAAATACCATATGTACATGCTTTTAAGTAGAGGCAAACTGCAAACAATGATCCTGATCTGCCATAGCACAGTGTGCCTGCTGATCAGGGTCTGTTGTTTGTTCTACTGATTACTCCTAACAAACTGCACAGACCCAGATCTGCCAGATTATGTGACTGCTGATCTTGGTCTGTGCAGTTTGCAGATGAACTCATCTTACAATCAAGTATATATGGTACCCTGTTAGTGTATTTTATGTCCAGTTATGACACAGTCTTGGTTAAACATCCCACAGCTCCCTGAGTTATTATACACGGTCACTTTTATGGCTACCTTGAATAACGTAATAAATAGGAAGCACTGTGTCTCTCTCTCTGACAAAAAAATGTGTGCATTGTAAGAAGTTTCGATGTAAAATCTCAGAGTTGAGAAAGAAATTTAGTTGTACAGGCTGGAATCTCATTTTTAAAAATACAAAACCTGTAAGTTGAAATCCTGTATCTTTTTGCCTTTCTGGGACATACAAGAACATTATGAACAGCATTTCACATGTGAAAATTTATTGGGTTTTTTTAACAGTAAAACCTGTTGAACTAAAGTATATGACAGTGTTAGTACATAATGCACAACCATATGTGAACAACATAGACCAGGCATGGAAGTCAGAAAACTGAAACTGTGTTTAAAAAAACAGAGACTGAATTTAAGCTTGAGATTTTGTGTCTACCAGATCAAACAGTGCAGACCATTGATCTGCCTGCACATCATATGACAACAGATTGGGTCAGTGCTGTTGATCTGTTTGTGATTTAAACCAAACAGTGCAGACCATTGATCTGTCTGCACATCATATGACAACAGATTGGGTCAGTGCTGTCGATCTGTTCGTGATTCAGAAGCAAACAGTGCAGACCATTGATCTGTCTGCACATCATATGACAACAGATTGGGTCAGTGTTGTTCATCTGTTTGTGATTTAAACCAAACAGTGCAGACCATTGATCTGTCTACACATCATATGACAACAGATTGGGTCAGTGTTATTCATCTGTTTGTGATTCAGAAGCAAACAGTGCAGACCATTGATCTGTCTGCACATCATATGACAACAGATTGGGTCAGTGTTGTTCATCTGTTTGTGATTCAAACCAAACAGTGCAGACCATTGATCTGTCTGCACATCATATGACAACAGATTGGGTCAGTGTTATTCATCTGTTTGTGATTCAGAAGCAAACAGTGCAGACCATTGATCTGTCTGCACATCATATGACAACAGATTGGGTCAGTGTTGTTCATCTGTTTGTGATTTAAACCAAACAGTGCAGACCATTGATCTGTCTGCACATCATATGACAACAGATTGGGTCAGTGTTGTTCATCTGTTTGTGATTTAGAGCAAACTAATACAGACCCCTAACTTGCCAGAACTTTATACTATAACAGATGTTTGCAGATGGTACTGGTATGCATTATACATGGATAAAATAGTTGGTGGTTGTTGATAATTTTGTCAAGTCATGCATATGTTCAGCAGCAGTTTTGTTTATTTATGGTATAAAATTAAGGATTACTTTTCTCCATTTTGAATTTGGTTTTCTCCCAAAATTTTATGTTAAAATAAAAATATGAATGTTGATGGATACTTGTATGGGACATCAGTTCAGATAACTTATGTGTTGGAGTGCCCAACTAGCATTTGGGAGATCCAGGTTGGAGTTCTGTTCCTGCCATGCAGATTTTTGTGACTCACCTGTTCATGAAAAGCATGGACATGGTATCCACATTTCCATATGTCAGTCACTTTCATTTCCACTCTATAACTTGAAAGCCACATGAGATTAAATGATGAAACATGGTATAATTATTTATCATCATTAGAAGTTGTGTCACATACCTCCTTGGGAGACCTATCTTCAGTATGTTCAGTTTTCCATCACTTTCCTTTGTGTTTACCATTAGTAGGTGTGTTGCATACCACATTAGAGGTACTATCATCAAGGCCATGGGCCAAGGTCATTGCTTAATATTTTGTTTTCCCTCACTTTCGTTTCAGCTCTGATTTTCAATCCATTTAAGTTAAAGAATGAAACATTGTTTATATATTATCACTACATTGTATGCTGTAAACCACATTGCATGCATGGAAGGTCTGTATTAAAGGTCTAGATCAAGAAGCTCCATATTATAAATTTTCTTATGCACTTTGCTTTCTGCTGTTTAACTTTCAAGTCATTTGAGATAAGGAATGAAAGTTAGAATACTTGTACATCTTCATTTAAAAGTTTGTCATGAACGTCATTGGGTGTCCTATTGTCAATGTCTAACGTTTAGGTTACACCTCAGTATGTTGTGTTTACTTTCCTTTCCACTCCATAAAGTTCAATCCATTTGTGATTAATTTGTGACACTTAGTATATTTATACGTCATCATTAGCAAGTGTGTTGTGTACTGCATTATCATGAAGGTCAAGGTCAATATTTTAAGTTTTCCATCACACTTTCTTTTCTACTCTACAAGTTAGGTTTTTCAACTTTTGGGATGAACTTGTTATAAATTATCCTTAGAAACTGTCTCATGTACCACATTTTTTTTTTGTTGGGGAATGGGAGGTGGGGTTGTATCTCCAAGATTACATGCATGGGTTAGCATATTTAGTTTTCAGTCGTACTTTCCTTTCCATTTTATAACATTTAAAAGCCATTTGAGATTATGGGATGAAACTTGGCACACTTGTACATCATCATTAGTAGGTTTGTCTGACCACATTTGGGATGGGGTCTTATCTTCAAGGTTAAGGTCAAGCGTCAGTATTTTAAGTTTTCCTTCATGCTTTCCTTCATATTCTGTAACTTTAGATTGATCAGAGATTAATGGATGAAACTTTCTATATTTGCCATGATCACATTGGGATCATATCTGCAAGATCAGGGTCAGAGGCTAATAATTTAATATTCTGTTACATTTTCCCTTCTTCTCTAGAACTTATGAACTATTTAAAAGAAAGAAAAAACATATTCACACTGGAAGAATTGTGGCATTCCTCATTTGTGGTCTTGTCTTTAAGGTCAAGGTCATGGGTATATATTTCATGGCTTAATTTCTGCTTTATATCTTAAAAGCTGTTTGAAATTAAGGGATGAACCATGGTACACTAGCTTGCATTTTTGTTTCATGGCATTTATGTATCACAGTGTTGTACTAGCTTAAGTCATGAATGAATTTATTCTCCTTTTCTGCAGTTTTGCCCAAATGCACTTTGAGAAACTTAGTTACTTTCCATGCATGCCTAGTAATTCAAAAGCTGTGTCACAATGTCACAGCCAGAATTCATAACTGTATACTTTTGGTGACCTTGCCAGAGTAGGCAGTTGACAAAAATTCACTGAATTTGCTTGTTCCCTGTGACATCAGGTGACAGCAGTGCAATCAGCTTTTTCAAGACCTCTTAGATGTGCTAGTTTTCACTCTGCTTTCAAGCTATTGAGACACAAGGGCATGTCTCCCAAAGCAGGAGATCATGTTATGGGTATCTGCAGTGGATACTGGTTTAGATAATTCAGATGCTAGAGCACCCTGTAAGCATTGAAATGGCTGACATTTGAATTGAGATTAGCCTACCAAACGTCCATATTAATATACAAAGTAAAGAATGAGGTTGTCCACAATATTTGAGTTGTATGTTTCAGAAAAAACAGTACCAAGGACCAAAATTGAGATAAATTACAAATGATCATTGCAAAACACCATTTCCAAAATAAATATTTTTTTAAAAAAAAAATCATTTTCTTACTCCAGTGTTATTCAATGAAATGAACTCTCGTAAGTGATTCAAACAGGAAACCTAAATGTGTTCAAAGCAAAAACATACGACTACTATCTCGAAAGGCAGTTTTCATTGTAAATATTGAAATACATGAAATCCAATTTATTGTTAATGCATTTCATATAGACTTTGTGCTTTTATACCTAATTATTTAAGCATGCTTTACTATTTTAAGTTTTAGGTTTTCTTTCCTCCTTTGCATTTTCAATAGTTTGTTCATCCTGAGGGCCTCAGGAGAGAATGGTATTTTATTCTGAGTTATCCTCATCAACTAAAGTATTATTATTATAATCATTATTATTTAGGAAATCCAGTTTCAGGCATTGTTTTGGCTGTGCACATATTTGCCCGTAGCATCAGCATTAACAGATAGTGAAACATAGGTTTCTTTTTTTCTGCATAAATAGTGGTTGGGTATCAACAGTATTAAAATCATATGCAAAGGTTAATCTTAACGTTCCTCTTTAGCCATACATTTAAAGGGAGTGTCCGTCAAAATGAAGGTTTCAAGTGAGGCATTTCTCTGCGGAATCTAATTAAATTAATCCTTGGAATGTGTTTGACTAGTTCTGTTGTGCAATAAATTGTTCAAATTCACCTTCTCTTTCTAGGTAGATTCCCATTCCTCAGATAAAGTGGACAATCTCCCATCTGTATGATGACATCTACCTTGATGTCTGAAAGGCAGGCAGCATATTACCAGATTAACCAAGATGTGATGACAACAATAATCTACCCTGCCTGCCAACACAATTTTCAAGTCTGAGAAGATTTGTTTGATCAAAAGTTCATCTTTTCGATGCAGACCAACAGTGTTACAAAATTCAACTTTTCTGAGAAATGATAGCCATATTACAGCTCTTTGCCAAACCATCAGGGACAGATAAAAAGCAAAGATGCTATCAGAGAAATACTCTGCTTTTACTCTACACTCACCAGAGTTAATTTGTTGTCAGGGTATTTATCATCATAGTTGTACTTTTCTTTCCCCCATTTCAATGCCTGTTTTAATTATGACACAACTTCCATGAAGTCTAGCAAATATGCAATTTTGCACGAAATCAAGACAAGCTACATTCACTTTATTTGAAGTACGCATTTCAATTTTGCATTATTTATATTGTGTCCATTACATCGTGTTGAATAACCAGGTGCATACATTTGATTGTAAGATTTTGTTCTCTTCTTTAAAGAAGTTGACTTATCTTCCTTTGGAAAATCAGTATTTTGTCCTCAGACTGTTTTATTGTATGTGTATTTGTTTAATGTCTGCAACATCATGCATGTTTTACTATAAGAACGAAAACTCAGAATTCATATTTTGGATTAAATTTAATTTTGTAAAAGGTAAGTTTTTACATCTTTTATTTGGGTGCCACCCCGAAGTCAGTGGAGTCCTATAATAATCATATCTCTTGGTCCATCAATTTGTCAGGCCATCAACAGTTTGGTTTCTGCAACATAACTTGACTGGAAATCGTTGGATTTTAACGATATTCTGTACAAAGCATTATATTAATGAGACTTCAGCCTTCTTAGTTATCATTTGGAGGAGTTATTGCCCATCCACCTTACTTGGTTTCTGCAGCATAACTTTACCAATGTCAGTTGGATTTCAACCAAATTTGACATGCTCATTTATATTCATAAGGCCTTGAGTGAAATATTTCCAGAAGTCCAGTACTTCATTTAAAGGAGTTATGCCCCCTGATTGCCCAGCATCCATTGCAACATAACTTTACCAAGATATGTTGGATTTCAGTAAAATTTGACAGCACTTTTGTATTGATGAGGCCTTGAATGAATTCGATTTCCAGCAGTGCATGGCTGCACTTAACAGGAGTTATATCTCCTGATTGCTGTTGGTTTCCACAAAATAACCCTACCAAGGTTTGTTGGATTTAAACCAGTTTTGACAGGCACCTTCATATTGGCAAGATCCTAAATTAATTAGATTTCCAGTATTCTACAAACCCATGTACAGGAGCTAACTCAGACTTTGGTTTCCAGAGCACAAAATTGACTAAGGTATGTTGGATTTCAAGCAAATTTGGCATACCCTAGACCAGGTGTATCCAACCCATGGGTTCTATGTGGCCCAGTCCTTCACATCATGCAGCCTGTGGTCATGTAAGCAGTCATTTGGAAAATGTGTATTTTAATTAATATACATAATTAATGATAAGGAGCTGTTCTTGCTCATACTGCCCATGACCTTAAGCATTGTATCTGTTTTGGCCCCCCAGTCAAACAAGGTTAGACGCCCTTTACCTAGACCTTGAAAGAGCTTGTTGTTGTTGTTGTTGTGGGGCTTAACGCCATTTTTCAGCAAACGATAGGCTATACATGGCGGCCAGTATTAATGGTGGAAGAAGAAACCGGGAAATCCGCGGAAAGAACCACCGACCCACGAGAAGCTACTGGCAAGCTTTCTCAGATAACCACATTCGCCGAATCCTAGCCTCAAACCCATGCAGACAGAGGTGAGATGGCAGTGATCCGTAACGGAGAGCGCTTTAGACCACTCGGCCACTCGGGGCCCACCTTGAAAGCGCTAAGGTTTACAGTATCCTATGAGTATTACAGGAAGTATGCCCCCTAATTTCCTGTCCTTCTGACTGGTGTTTGCAGGATTTGGGAGGTGGGGTGGTTTCATCCAGAGTTTTTAATTGGCTTTATATTGATGAGACTTTTAATGAGTTTGATTTTAAGTATTCTGCAACATAATTTACAGGAGTTATGGCCCCTATTTTTTGTACTGACTTTGGCTTTTACAGTATATCCTGACCAAGATTTGTTGGACTTCAGTCAGATATGTTATGGGGCTTTAAACTGATAAAAACATGAGGAGCTCAATTTTCAGTATTCTGTAACTTCATTTACATGAGTGATGCCTTGTCATTACCTGTCCTCTTAACTTTGGTTTGTGCAGCATTAGTTTACCAAGGGTGCAGTATGAAAACCAAATTTGGCATGCATTATTATTTGGATGCAATGTTGAATGCATTTAATTTTGAGCATTCTAAATTGTCATTTTGAAGAGTTATGGCCCTTGAATGTCTGTCCTCCTGTGGCTTCTACAACATAACTTTACTAATAAATATTGGATTTCAACGAGTTTTTTCATGACCTTTTATATTGATGAACCCTTGAATGAGTTTGATTTTAATCATTATTATATCCCATAATTGCCTACTCTCTGAACTTTGATTTTCCAACACAAATTTTTCTGTTCTGCCATGCAAAATGTAGCGAGTGAGGTCCATTTTGATGCACTCATCACCAATGTTCAGAAAGAAAATCTGTCATATATTAAGGATTTAAGTTTGACAAAAGACGAGATTGTCAGAGATTTGTCTCTAGGTGGATGAATTTTTAATTATTTTCTTGTAGTAAATATGCATCAATTTTTAAGTAAAGGTTTAACATTTGACATAGGTACCAGGCATAAACTAAATGTATCCTGTTTTTAACTTAATGACTGAATTTTTAAAAAAAATATTTCCTCTTCTTACTGTGAACTATCATAGTCAATTAAAATATATCATATTTTCATTTTCTTTAATTTCTTACCTATTGACGTAAAGTTTGGATTAAATATGTACAACTAATTTGTAAATGACAAGCTAACACAGCAAGTTAGTTACCATGCTCAAATAAACAATATTTCTTGTAAAAATAAAAAATCAGTAAGTTTTTTACTTTTTTTAAAAATATATTTTATATATGGCATTTGAGAATACTATGTAACTGTGTTGTTTGTAGGTAGTCATTTCATCACTTTTAATTTATGTTTTAATGGTGCTTGTAAATTCCATTTTAGCTTTGTGAAGAATACTATACCCATTCTAATAAGCACTTGGTCATTTATTAGAATGCTACCAGATTCTAGGAAGAGGTTGTTGGCATTTATTTGAGGCTTCATAAATTTGAAAATTTAATTTCAGAATTGTTTAATTTTGTATTAAAGTGTGGTAAGGGCTGATAATCTACAAGATCTTGGAATTTACTAGAATAAAATACACCATGCCTTAGTAGACATTTCAATGTTAAGGATACAGTTTGATGAGGAATGACATTCATGAACAACATATTCTATCAGCACTTTCATTTTTGCCCTCTATAAAATGACCTTGTGTTCACAAAATGTGGTACCTTGAGTGTCCTGGATTCACAGGTTTCATTCTGAATATAGTGGTATTTAAAATATATAAGGGCAGTTGGTTTTTTATTGTACAGTTTGTTGTAAATGGTTATTGTCACATTTTTACAATCGCCATCCAAACATTCATAGAATGTTGTTACTACTTTCCTACCCCATCTAACAGAACAAAAGTTACTTATGTTCTGCCCCTTTTTATTACAATAAAAAATTTTTAACTGCCATTTTACCAGAACAGTATTTGAACTATTTTTTATTTATGCATATAATATGTAAATAAGTAGCTAATAAATAAAAGGCAGTTGTTAGAGGCAAATCTTAAATAATGCAAACTTAATTCTAACAGAATAAAAGTCACTCATGTTCTGCCCCTTTTTATTACAATAAAAAATTTGTAACTGCCATTTTACCAGAACAGTATTTGAACTATTTTTTATTTATGCATATAATATGTAAATAAATAGCTAATAAAGAAAAGACAGTTGTTAGAGGCAAATCTTAAATAATGCAAACTTAATTCCATTTAATTACATAAAATAAAACTGAACATTTTCATTGTACACATTTTAAGAGGGATTAATCAAAATGTCACAGCTTCAGGTTTTTTTTTCAGAATCTTTTGGAAATATCCCCTTGGTTGTATATATTTTTGTCATAGTTTCTCTTGAAATGAAAGTATTATGAAATGTATAGATTGGCAGAGGATCTTACATGTATGTTAATGTTAATGTGATATGGAGTTTATGAAAGGAGTAGAATATTATATGCCACAAGATACTTCCAGCAAGTGGAATATTTGTAATACAAGGTGAATAAATATAATGTAAAAGGAAAATGACATTAAGATTCTGTTTATCACATAACTTAAGGAGTTTTGCATTACTCAGTGATATTGATGTGTAACATTGCTAAGTGTTTTGTTCCATTGTGTAAAATACAATTTTTAGCTCACCTGGCTGAAGACCAAGTGAGCTTATGGTATGGGTCTGTGTCCATCTATCCACATTTGCTATTTGCCATTTCTCAAAATCCACAGAGCCACTTTAGCTCAAACTCAGTAGGAATGTTCAATAGGAAATACTCTATTAAAATTGTGTTTGGTATAGCTTCCATAGCAACTTTATGGAAAACCTATTTTCAACATACCTAGAACAATTGAAACAATTTATCAAACTTGGTTTGAATGTTTCTTAGAGCATACTGTATCAAAATTTTGTCTAGTGTGGCTTCCAAAGTAACCAGGTGGAGCACCTGTTTTTGCCTACTTCTCTAGAATGGTTGAACCTAGTTTGGAATGTTTCTTGAGACATGCTCTATTAAAACTGAGTGGATCCTTAGGCATCAGTGTTTTCTCCATTGCAACATGTTGAAAAGTTATTTTTAACTTTTTAAGAATGGCTGGGCCTATTTTGATCAGACTTCTTATAAATATTTCTGTGGACATGATTTATCAAAATTGCCACCATAGTGACTCCCCTCATAATTTTGTGGTTTCCTTTGCAGCCAGGTGGAATTCTCCAGAATATCTGAGGTCATTTGTATCAGACTTGGTAGGAATGTTTTTAGGCCATGCTTTATCAAAATCATTTCCATGGTGGCTCCCAAGCATTGGTGTGGCTTCCATATCAACCATATAGATAAACCAAATTTAGCTTCTTCACCAAAATGGCTAAGTCAATTCTTTTTTATCCTAGTAGAAATCTTTCATTGGATACTCTCTATACATTCTGTCAGAATTAAATCCAAGCAATGGTATAGCTTTTTTAACAACCAGGTGGAAAACCTAATTTCAATTTATTCTGCAGAACAGCTGAAGCCATTTCATTTAACTTTGTTTGGATCTTTCACAGGACATCTCTATTAGAAATTGGTATTGGGACTGCTTCTCTGGTAAATTTGTGAGGCTGCCATAACAACTATTTATAAAATCTATTTTTAACTTATATTCCAGAACAGCCAATATTGATCACACATGGTAGGAATGTTTCTAGGTTATGCACTATCATATTTGTGTGCAGGGTGGCTTGCTTGCATAGTAGATATGGAAAACCTTCCAATTGCTGCTCTAGAATGACTAGGTTGATTTTTATTGTATTTCATTGGAACAGTTTATTATCAAGCATGCCACTTTAGCAATGGTGTACCTTTCTAGCAACAAAGTGGAAGACATATTTTGAGCTTCACAAACATGGATGAGTGAATTTTGATTAAGTTTAGTAGGAATTTACATAGAATGTGTTTCACCAGAATTATGGTATGGATGTTTTACCAAGCAACTATGTGGTTTCCATAGCAACCAGGTGAGAAGAAAAAAAACTTTTTTTAATTTCTTTTTTAAAGCAGCTGAGCTAATTCAGATAAAACTTTATAGGAATGATATTTAGAGCTTGCTGTACCATGGGTAAAATACCAAACACTCATATGGATTCTGTAGCTACCCAGTTGCCTTCTTACAATCTGGATTAAACTTGGCACAGTACTCCTGTGCCAGAATTGCATTTAGGAGAGATCAAATAGCATTGAGGTGGCTCCATGGCAACTACATGGGTAAAATAAACCTACAAATGATACTCATTTTCAATCATGTATGGATATTGTTACTAATATAATTTTTTTTTTATAAAAGATGCAAATACATCATGTTTAGCTGAAATTACTCAAACTAGAAACACAATTAAACAGCATGTCAGACACCGTCATTTCAGCCCAAAAACTGGAAATTGTCTTGATATAAGTGTCTTTTAATCCAAGTAACCAGCTTTATTACTACTTCATTTGCCTCTTAGACCAGTGTATGTCTTTTGAGCAATATCAGGCCCAGCATTGGCCATTTTGTTATGATGTGATAATGCTTATGAAGGTGAACAGTATATGCTAAAAATGAATATTGCATAAATAAGATCCCATAATTTCATTTTCATTTTGTTGGTGCCTGTTTTTTTGGATTTGTAGTTACTACAACCATGTGGGAAATAAATGCTACTTCTTTCATGGGCATCTCCATGAATGTAAGTACTGACAAAACTTTACACTTGTATGAACAGTGTATACAGAGATACAAATGATATAAAATAGAAAGTCCACAGTCTTTAAAACAATTTGTTATCTCTTTTATTAAGTTAGGGATAGACCTCAAATACATATGCACCTTAAAGGCCCAGCAAACGTTTTTTAGGTTTATTAACTTGTCTATTTCAGTTGACTTTTCCCTCCAATATTTGTTGGTGTATAAAACACATCTATTGTGAATCCAGTTGAACCAGATCTGCCATTGCATAGTCATAATGTGCCAGTAGGTTATGGCCCTTGAATAAAATGAACTATGTAGACTACTATGATAAAGGTCTATTCTGTTTGTAGTTGGGCATGAGTTATACACAAACCAATACAGTATTAAAATTGCAGAGAATCCCTTATTCCCATATAAATTACTGCATGTATTTTGTTTGCTTTATATGCTTGAATCAGACAATATCGTTGAGAGTTGTCAGCTGATTTCCCACTAATCTTGGTATGCACAGATCCTTTCAGTAATGAGGGGTTTTCAGTTGCCTTAATATAGGATCTCCATACTTTTGATACATTGCTTGTATGCAGGATCAAGAGTCACATGCTTTCTTTTATCTTTCTTTTTTATGATCAAAGGTTTAAAAAATGTGTCCAAAATCCAAGTTAACTAAAAGAGGATTAATTTCAGTATTACATATTCTTTGAAAAAGTAGGGAAGGTAACTGTAGACTTTTTCACATGTTTATTATGGCATCAAAAATCAAATTCACAAATACAGTTACATAAAAATTGTATACTTGCATTTTGTTGTTATGGGTTTAATGCCATTTTTCAGCACATTATAGGCTATCCATGGTGTCCAGTATATTGGTGGAGGAAGAACTATGAACTGATGGGAAAGTACTGGCAAGCTTTCTCAAATAACACATTGGCCAAGCCTGAGAATCAAACCAAAGGGTACAGAGGTGAGATGTCAGTAATCTGTACAAGCAAGCATCTTAGATCACTAAAATTTTACATTTGAAAATTTGAATTTTTTTTTAAAACTCAGTTTTAATACGAGAGTGAATAAAGCAAATTATTCACACATTTTAAAATGGATAAATTAAAGTAAAAGTACTTTAATAGAAATAAATGTAAATGTATCAAGCATTGTTGGATAAAAATAAAAAAATCAATATGAGAAATACAGAATGACTGGAAATTTTCAAAATATTAAATGATGTATGAAAGAAAGCACTTTAATAAAACAAGTAATGCTTATTTGGATTTTCCATAATAGTTTATTCATTGGTATTAAGCCAGAGCCTCATGTGACATCACAGCTTATAAAGGAAATCCCTTCTGTTGATGCAGAATGTGATTTTTAAAAGTGCCTGTAAAAGGGAACATATATATCATTTAGATTCATATTAAAAATCAAGGATTTTTAATTATTTTCTAAATATGGTGGGGGGTCAACTCTGGTTCATACTTCAACTGTTAATTAAATGTTATACCAATTTATTTTAATGAAATTGTTTTAATTCAGGATTTAAAAGTCCACAATATATTGTCAATGGTAGTTGAAGGCCATTCAGAGTAATAGGAATTGATCCAATATTGTACTTCTATTGTGTTTTAAGGGGAAGTTTACAGTCTTTTCATTGTAATAAGCTCATAGTGTCATACATTTTGGGATAAGTGTAGTTTGGTTGGGGTGGATGGTGGTCTCGTCAGTGGATAATGCCTCCTAAACTACAAATTACTACCATTTTCTTCAAGTTGGGAATGAATTTGTCACTGAGCATGGTCTTATCATGTGAGTTCTAGAATATAGCACATATAATATAACGTGGTCTTATCATGTGAGTTCTAGAATATAGCACATACAATATAACATGCTTAAGAATGGGTATGAATAAGATTGAAATGTGTAAATATTTATCACAAGAGTTTTCAAGTATATATAATATTCTCAAAATGATTGATTTTTTTTTAGAGGTATATTAATGTATATCACAAAATTGCTTGTGCAATTGTTACAAATTGTTTTCTTTTGAAATTTCATTATGATATTAAGAAAGATGTGTATAACAGCGTGTACAAATAAAGATTTGAATACATTGGTCTCCCTCTGTATTGTGAGACTTCTTTCAAGCAAGGTAACTCCAAGCCCCATCTCATACCTAATAGCAAATCATCTCATCCTGCATCACATTTATACATTGGTTCTCCCACAAGAGGCCACCAATCTTAAACGACTGTGTTTGTATGGCCTGAAATGATGGGGTTTTGGTTTGTATTGATGGACATTACTTGTAACAGCCATGTAAAGTCAAAGTAAATTAGAATTGTCTTTTGTTTTCTTAATTTAGATAACTGTTCATAGTAAATATAGTTGTTAAAGATAAAAACTGATACTATCCAAAGAAAATAATAACAGTATTATTTAGTATCATTAACTTGATGATAATGAATACCAAAATCAGACTTTTGTCAAACTGTCCCAGTACATTTATATACTGTAAAGGAAGCTATGAATTTGTGGATGTATTTTTTAATATTTTATCATATTTAAAATCCTTCAAATTTTGCCATGTAGCTTAAAACTAACTTAAGAACTATTTGCATAATGCTGTGTCTGTATTTTACTATGTAAAAAGTCATCCCTGATGTTTTGCGAGAACAACTGGACTGTAATATTACTTTAGTCACTTTGCATACTACTGATAGTATATAAAGAAACAAGGGTATTTTGATTTCTTTTTGCTTTTTTTTCACATGTATTTGGCAACCTATATCCTTCATGGTGAGCATAAGCTTTGAAAAGATGCCAAATGGACTTTTTGTCTTCAAAATGCGTGTTGATTGCTTAAGAAAATTGACTTGCTGATTCTTACTTAAAAAGAAAACAGCATTCGAAAGTGCCATACACAAAGGTAAAGTGAAATGGAGGGGGATATCATTTTCATGCCTTAAATTCAATTTCTGCAAAAATGTCATAGAAAACTATTCTTCCAGGAATATTAAGAAACTATTTTCATACCAAAACCATCCAGTTTACTCAAAATTCTGATATATATTAATTACATGTATGTAGTTAAGTCTCTTCCTTTTTCTTTTGGTTTGTCTCAAATGTATCGTTTGGCATGGAATAAAATTGCATGATCATCATCAGTTTCTACTAACTGATCATTAATTGATTAGTTTTGACCATATAATGTCCTGCCAAAACCAGGTCTAAATTTGAAGTAGATTTAAGTCTGAAACTGCAGGAATGGTACAGATCTGAATTTCAACCAAATTCAATCGCAGAAATCGTAATTGATTATTTAATAATTTTACTGTACATGTCTAATGGTTAACCAAATAAACTGAAAGTGCACTACACTGTAATATGGTAGTTTGGGTCCATTACTGCCAATCATGTTATTTGCCTAGTGAGAATGATCCAAAATTTGATGAATGCATGTATTTGAGTCCAAGGGGGTAGGAAGGTGGGGCTAAACAAAATGCCAGTCAAACAGCTAGTAATAATTTTACTAACTGCCAATATTATATATAAATTGGATTTTGATATTTCCATGCTCATTGACAATTAATCATCGCAGTGTGAAATATAAATTATGATCTGTAAGCTATGTATAAGTTTCTGAAACTTAACTGAATTATTTTTTTCAGCTTGGCTGATGGTTAAAAGGTTATACATCAGGTTATAAAGGCAACTAAAATCAAAATCAGCCATGACCCAACTATGTTAAATTTATAACAGGACTTTCCTGTACAGATAATAGCAGAAATGAAACTTCTATCAGATTTCCAGTGGCTTCAGTTTGGTCTGAAGAAGCACAGATAAATGAGGTCTGATTCACAAATTGTGCGTATACCAGTTTTGCATGATTCAGGCCATACAGGTAGTTTGGGGGAATATATTTGATTTGTATGAATTAGGTTGGGATAAACGAGGTTCAGTTAAGGTTAATTTGTGCCAGAAATGTAAGAGCATTTTGCTAATTCTTAAAAAGGTTTTTCTTGGTAAGCATGTGATCCATTCAGTCTGTCTCTTTTGTTATGTGAGTGAATTTGATTTGTATTGTACAATGTTTTATAACCATAAAAAATGCCTAGAGATTAAATCAAATGTGCAAGCTTTTTTGTCTAGCCACATTATAGATGACAATTATGCATTTATTCATGTAATGCATATATGCATGTATACAGTATTCTTGTTTTCTTTTAACCATTATTTTTGTAAGAATAAATAGAAGATCCTACATTCATGCTGATTTCAAATGAAATTTAACAAACTATAGTCAGATGAATTCTGTCTTTTGCAAGCCTTGTTGAGCAATCGATTGAATTCTTTAACTTGTTTCATAAATATCATTTGAACTGAGCACAAATGTAAAATTCTGTTTACCACATGGCAGAGAAACAAAACAACATGGATCATATTTGACAGAACACAGAAGAATGTAGTAGAATGACTTATAAACACATTTTGATCTCTTGGTCATTACACCATTGCCTTACTTGATGACATGCTGATTTACAAGTTAGATATGGAAAAATTATGATATTGGTATAATTACCTCCATAACATGATAGCCATATGTTAACATGTCTACATTCATTGCTTAAAAAAGTATAACAAATATAAATAGCGTATAATTTAACATTGTCTCGATAGTGGAATCTTGTCTCTATAGTGGAACCTGTTTTATCTTGCCCCTATGTATGCCTAATATTTACCTATTGTTAAATCACAAACTCTATAGAGTCTTTTTTTCCATGCAGTAAAATTTCCATTATGTTATAATGCCACTTATTTAGACCAATTGGAAGACATTTATTGTGTCTATCAAAATCAGTTGTTTGAATCAATTTTTAATTACCAGGGGATTTTAATTTTCAAGGAACATGGTGGGAATTTGTACAAGTGAATGATCTGGATAATTGGAATACAGATAATTGGCATTCTGCAGTGTCAGTTGTGGAATCCACCATGTCTGTTTTGTATGTCTGTTGATCAACACATCGGAGTTGAAGTTCTTTATGTGGTCAGTTGGCCAGTCATGTTAATTTGTATGTGGATATATCATAATGTGTGAAAAAAACCCACTCATTTACTTTAAGTTTATTGGCTGGATGAACATGCAGGCTGTGCCAGCTTCTTGTTAGTTTCCTAGATGTTAATTAGTTCACTGCTTATTCCAGTTGAAATTTCTGGCAACACTTCAGGACCAGAATTCACAGGTTCCACTGTGCTTGTAGTTTGCAGTGAGGCATCGTTCTTTTAAACTTTCCAGTCTCACAATGCATCTTAAGTTTTCTTACTTAGATAGAGATATTTAAAATATCTTTTCTGTTACTTGATTAAAAACAAGGAATTATTGCTAACATTTAACAATCATCAAGTATTAAAATACAGACATAGTATCTAAAATTCATTTGAAAATAGTCTTATTTTTTTCTCTGAGGAAAATCTGAGGACTTTTTTATAATTCAGGAATTCCTCAACTTTTTTTTCAGAAATGAAAAGATTATCAAGTGTACAGTTTATTAATAAAAAGATATTTTCTAAAATCCATTTTGCTGTCACCATGTCTAAGAAAAACTGCAGTGTTGCCTGAAGTATAATAGCAAGATTATGCAACATCACCATTTTCTGAAAATCTAGTGAAACTGGGGCTGGATTTTTAGTTATTAAAATGTTCTCAGAAATACTCCAACTTCCCTTCAACAGCCATGTCTGGCTGTAAATTTTCCACCATTTATTTGTCCTTAAGATTTAATTGCTTCTAAACAGATAGATTCAATTAAACCAAGTTTCATCTGTCGTTGAAATTCACTTTTTTACAATTTTTTTTTTTTACAATTTTTTTATTTATGTGCTGAGTTTCTGAGACAATAATAAAAGAATTCAAATACTAAGTTTAACGATCTATATTCCACCAAAATTATTCCACAATGTTGATGAATGTTAGGCAGGTTGCACTGTATCTCAGTCAAATCCATGTTACCTAATAAATTTGGAAAATAAAGGTTTTATTATAATGATGAGAAAGGAAAAAAACATTAGGGTAATATTTTTATTGCATTTGTATTGCACTTTTACACTTGCTGCTTGGATGAAATTCATAGTTTCTATTTTTAATGAAGGACATAATAAATAAAGAAGCATAATTTCCTATTCCTTCAAAGAAAATGTGTAAGCGTGTATAAATTTTACAGATCATTGTGCATTATATGCAAATTATATATTTTGCTTGTTCTGTTATCAAATGTTGTTTATTGCTCAAAATTTGGATGTGTTACCATAATAAATTCTCTAAATGATACCACAGACTTTCCTTCTGATTTTCATACATTCACCAAAAGACAGCATACACTGTTATAATGTCCATCTGTCAGTCTGTTACCTTTTCTGTTTATGCACAGGAACTTTTGTTTTACACAGTACATCTTTACCAAATTTTGTGGATGGTTAGCACTTGGGATAAAGAATAAACTTGTAAAGAATATTGGTTTCTGCACAGTAACATTATGTCACAGACCTGAACCAAACTTTGTGGATGGTTTGCACATGGGTTAAGAAAGAAGCCTATCCATTTTGGGGTCAAAATGTCAAATGTCAAGGGAACTATGACTGAAAGAAAAGATATGGTTTCCATACAATAACTTTAGGTCTGTATCATAGACCTGGAATCTATTGATGTCTTGCACTTTGTGTAAACAGATACCTATTGATCTTAGGATCAAAGGATCAAAATATAAAGGCCACTGGTTTCATCACGATATTAGCAATTCTGATGCGGCTGACAAGAGAGCAGTGGATTGTATAAAAGGAGTGAGATTACTAATATTCAATACCTTTTGTACTAAATTTTGCTTTAATCGTCTAACATCTTGATATTAGCCTGTGTACCAAGTTTTCTTAAGATTCGGTCAGAACCATCTCAAGAGGGGCAAGTTCATCCAATCAAAAGCAAGATCACTTGAACAGTATGGATAGATCTCACTCATTGAAATTTGTTGGATATTTTGATGCAAGTCTCTTTTCAAGGTTTGCTGCAATCTGATAAAAACGGAGTCACAAAAGTTTTAACAAGCTCAACAATAAAATATAAGATTACCCAGTAAATATGTGTGGATCTCTTATAATCACATTCATCAGAGATTAATTTAAATGTATGTGTATGAAGTTTAATTAAAATCTGATCAGAAATACGGTCTCTGGAGTGGTACCAAGCCCAGCTGATCAGTTGCAATATCACCTCATCAGTATCTGTGGATATTGTTCATTATTGAAGCCATGCAAGATCTTCATCATATATGGCTAAATTCGAAGTTTGATGAAAACCAGACACGAGAATGAATTCAAAGTATTTAGACAGTAAGCTGCAATATCACCTAATTGATATGAGATATGGATGATATACGCTCATATTCAAAGTCTGAACAAAATCATACAAGAAATGTAGCTTTCAGATGGTTAACCAGCTCAGCCAATCAGATGCAAATCACTGTATCAACAGGTATGAATCATGCTTATTGCCGTAATGATGTAAATATATATTCCAAGTTTTATTAAAACTGGATCAGAGTAATAACACACTCAGTCACATGCAGTGCGCAGATCTCGACCATTATAAAACTCTTCTGAGTTCTTGAGGATGTGAGGCAATATTACAAGTGTGGTTTTAAAAAAATCGGATAAGAAACATGACATCCAGAGGGATAGCAAGTCCGGCAACACAGATCACCCCATTCATATGCGTATATCTCGTTCTTTCATGAGACAACAATAGCTAGTCGAGACAATTATAAATCAGTGTTAGGTAAGCAGATTTTCACATTAGTTGCCCAACTTTTGCATAGTAAAATGAACACACATTTTATTTCATGACCACTTTCCCAGAATCATCTTGCCAGGCTAATAAGTTTTTAAAACAAATTAATAGTCTCCACCTGTCATTATCGAATTCATATGAGATCTTGATTATATAGATCAAGATTCCAATTCTGATTCAAATCAGATCAGAAATATGGTCCCTAGAGTGATAACAAGGTCAGCTAATCAGATGAATGCTTTGAACTCTTCCGAGATCTTGACGATATTAACACATATATAAAGAGTTTGATAAAAATCAGACCGAAATATGGCCCTCATCGCTGTAATAAGTGTTTGCTGATGGACGCAAGACATAAACCACAATTAGTTTGCCATTATGGCCAGACGAACAAAAAAGATGACAAAATATATTGGAAAGCAACCACCTATTTTAGTGATACACAGTCTACTGAGTCTCTTGCCCTTATGTTTTTCTGCAGGAAGTTGTTGCTTTATCCAAATGATTGCCTGAAAGCAGCCAATAAATTTAAATACATGATTATAATGGTGTTCACCAAACTTGTCAGCATTTTTGGTACATTGTCATCAGAAGACTACCTCAGTTTCTTTCAGGTTTAGACCATTTTGCGGGAAAATGACGACTACGTTATATAGTCTAGGATAAAATGATGCTGGATATTTCCAATATTCCAATCCCCCACCCCACCCTAACAGAGAGGAAAAATCTAAACTCATTTATGGCCGAAGATAAATCCGACCTGCTGGATAATTCTGTGCCACTAAATGAAAACTGCTTTGAAAAATGTGACACTTAAACAAGCTATTATAAATCTTAATCACAAACGCAATGAATTATCTGGAACTTGTTCAAACAGCATGTTTAAGAAAGTTGCTACCATTGCCGAATGTCTGGATAACTGTACCGAAATAAGTTCTTGTGCGAGAACAAACTAATATACCAACACAATTGTAACAATCTGTCAGTCGTCAATATTCAGCCAAAGCTTTGCATTGGTTACATTTCTTATACGAAAGTCAATACAAGTGGATACTACGTGCACGAAACAGTGAAAAAAATGGGACTTTTTCCATGGATAGTTGTGTGCAAATTTCGTGGATGTTTATTTCATGGATATGTCACATGTTATCCTCACGGAGACCTAAACAATCCTTTAACAATGTTCAACATGGAAGATTTGTACTACAAAACTTACCAACGCAAGTCAAGGATACCAAGTTGTAGAAATTTGGGAACATGACTACGATTGACGTTTCAAAACTGATCCAGAATTTTGACACACCATTTAAGACTATGATGTGGCGGGTATCAAGCCTTCTAATTCAACCAACAATTTGTTTGGAGGGCAGGCTGTCACGTTTGCTAAGCCCCAGCTATAAAGTCATGTATAAGCTATACATTTACTGTCTTGGGAATATTATCGCGGCCATGTGTTTGATGTTTAAAGGTTGCCGCGAACTAGCGTTAAACTCTTACGCAAGGTTATGTGACCAGCCGGGGAGCGGAATCTTGAGTCGGCAACAGGCAATAGATCTCAGCACTTCTCACCTATGTGTTGCAGCTTAGTCCTAAGATGAGACGGAAACCAGCGGGGTGAGCGGGGCGTGTTCTCATTCGTCCCCACGTTGACAAACAGTGAGAGGGACATTATCCGTTAAGTTTGATTGGATCGGTTCACAGCGACATCCAATCGGAATTGAGATAGAGGGTGTGATTACAATTTAGATCCGAATGATAATTTTCATAACTCGTAAACTAAGTTAGTTTCGCCTGGGAAGATCGCTAAGCAATAGGGTTATTCCGAGAGAGCCACTCGTAATTTGGAGGTAAAAATTAGAGGTAGATTATAAGGAAAGATAAAGCTTCGAAAAGGTCAGAAGCTTTTTAAGAGATAGAACTTCCGGTTCATTTGAGTCCCGAGTCTCCAAGAGGTGGAGACGGAATTGAGACTAACCGCGAACAGTCGAAGTCGACATAAGTCTAGTCGGCGGAGAGAAGGTGGAGGAGGAGGAAATAGAGTCTGGAGGAGAACGTGGGGGAGAAGGAGTATAGAGAAGTCGAGGAGGAGAAGGAATTTGGAGAAAGTCGGGGAGGAAGAGGAGAAGGAATTGGGAGGAATAGGAGAGAGAAGAATACCACAGATGAGTAGAATGCAAGGACAGGTGGAGATCGATCTCACACTGCTAATCAAGTGATGCAATAGACTATTAAATGGTCGAGCGGAAGGAGTGTAACTGGGAATTTGAATAATTTGATTATTGAATTGTTATTAAATTGTTATTTATTGAATTTCAACCTTTTTGTGTATTTAACCATTTAACCGTCGGCATTGCTGACTGGGGGCTCGGAGCTTTATATCTATCTTTCACTAATTTAACTTCCAACCAAAATCGAGCCTGGGTGGGACTTCTACAATAGTTAAATAAAATATTGGGAGCACCCCAC
The DNA here is from genome assembly GCA_016617855.1 of Megalonaias nervosa. NCBI lineage: Eukaryota > Metazoa > Mollusca > Bivalvia > Unionida > Unionidae > Megalonaias > Megalonaias nervosa. Next base: position 40,989 of record JAECUM010005457.1, on the reverse strand, counting down.
CCCAATCCCCCACAGACAAACCCTCACACAGGCCTATGATATATGTTGGTTGTATGAAGATGATGAATCTCAAAAAGGAGAACAGATAAAATATACTGTTGTGTTCTGTGTATCGTTGGGTTTGTCAATATGCTCGCTTTCTTACGGTAACGCTGAAATTTTGACTGAGTACATCAACATGGAACACCTTCGTTAGTACGAAATTTTGATCAAATGACAAGTTCTTTCACCAATGAACTTGTACTCTACCGTTTTGCCTCATCGTTGCCACAGAACTCATGTTTCTGTTATGTCATGCATTTGCTTAAACATATCATAAACACGAACCTTGCTGCCACAATGACCAAAAATGCGCCTTTACAGAAAGGGGTGTGTGTGTGTGTGTGTGTGTGTGTGTGTGTGTGTTATCTCAACCGTTCAAACCTATTATTAACTTTTACAAAATTTGGCACTTTCCTACCACAAAGAAGGAACCAACAGGACAATGATTAGAGTCCAGGAATTTATTCAGGATATGTGAATGAGTTTGTGTAAAATGAAACAAGAAGCCAGGTTCTATCCTTCCCAGTAACACACTCCAGAAGAAAAAGATCAATTCAAACAACGGTGCCGACCCCTTTATGGCATCGATTTGGAACATGCAGAACAGAACGATGGAAGACGAGAATTTGGTGAAATTTTGCTGAATCGTTTATGGGGAAAACTTGCTCAACGTTTGATTTTGCCTAAGACTGGATACTCAGTAGATCTAAGTCAATACTTTCAGTTCAATGGCGATAAACAAAAACTTGTCAATCACGTGGAAATCATACATGAAGATCTGATCATGATGAGTTCAAAGAGGTCATGGAATTTGTTCCACTCGACTAGCTTGGCTATGGTAATATCGCTACTTATGTGACAGCCAATGCCTTTTTAAAATTGTATTTCATGCTGGAACTTTTAGGAATCGTGTCCTTTACTTTAGTTGCATGTATGTCGATCGCCTTCGCATCGAAGATGAACGATTAAGAGCGTGAATTGACGAACATCCCGGAGATACTTTTACGAGTTTTGCCAGTGGTGCAGTTAAAATTATGGCAATCGGTACCGAGATAAGACAAGACAAGTTGAAACATATTGTAAAATAAAAAGACTCACACTGAACTAGCATCAAAGTCACGTGGTGAATTGTGAAGTGTTAAAAGATGTATTAAAGTTGGGTCACGATCAAGAAATTTCCTGTCACCCCGGTCAATCTTCACAAGACTGTACATTTGTAAGATGATCAAACTGTCAGTCAATCCTTGAAAAAAGTGTATCAGAACATCTATCAGAAATGAGTTCGACTTTCCAATCACAACATGGTACCGCATGAGTACTGATCATTAGAATAAAAGTTCCAATACAGAAATATCATTAAACAGAGATATTTACTGAGAAAGATGAATTCAACATAGAACCTATAGGATGGATCCACTTATTTCAAGTTCAGTGAAGTAATGTCCTATGCTATCACCTGCAGCCAGAGTGACTCTTTAATAAGCAGGATGATGCAGCACGATATCAGTCCACAATCAAAAGCGATGCCATCCTGGCACCCATTTTTGGATGCCATCCATACATGCATGAACCATTCTAGGTACACAAACTCATCGAGAATGATGAATCAAAGAAGAATACACGTTTCCCGTGGCTGTGCCTGGTTATTGTGATTTTGCGAGTAGATTCCAGATGTCAAAAGTAAATGGCCCATCTATATGGTAGGACCCACTCCAAAATCTTAAGATTGCGGTCTACAGTTTCGTATTTTGCATAGGGGTTAGAATTTTATAGAAAAAGAATTTCCCCGGGTTCCCTCACTGGTTATACTGGCTATTTAATAAAGACCTTGTATATCTTAGGTATTGTTCAAAGAACCTTTAATTCCTTTTATTTTGAGGTATCATTGATGGGTGTAATATGGGTTATAGAGTATACAGGTCTCACTGGACAGTTTATCTGGTGAATTTTCATCCGACAATGACCTACTGCAGAAAAATGAGAATAATTTTACACTGAAGATACAAATAAAAACAAACTAATGATTTTTGTAGAAAGCATGCATGTGAGATTTTGACTGCGGCAATCAGGTTAATTTCTTACACAAATGGTGGCTTTTATACTGAACCAACACTGCCACCAACCCCTCTTTTTTACATTCATTTTTGACAGCAAAGAGCTATTTTGACTATTTTCCTGTGACAAGGCGGCTAAAAGAATCAGTATGTGCCTTATGCATGAATAAAGTTCACTAGTACTATAACATATTAGCATACTATTCATCACCCCTCAACCATCTCGATTTTTAGATATTTACCTCTGTAGCAGACATACATAAATACGTAAGCCAAGTTGGCTGTTCATTTGCAGCCCAAGTTACGCATTTGATCTCCAGTGCTAGTCTAACCGTGACAGGCAGTCACCAAACAAGCCAACCCATTTTCAAGCTTAACTCAAAGTAAATCTAAACCACATTACAGATTTAGTGTCTGTGTGAATTTATAAATGCTAGGCTTATGGTAATTAGGTTCATGCCTTCTACCTTAAAAATTAGGGAGGTGTCATAATACGAAACCATCCAGTGAGACCACAGCTTGGCCTTACTCCAGATGTGCATCTTTCAGAAAACTGCTAGCTCCACTTGGTCATTTTCACTTCCTGAACTTCAGAGGTAAATTGTAGAAAAAAGAGCCGATAACTTTTTTTACATTTGATATATTTGGTAATTCATTCATTGCACTTTCAGAAGCTGGTATTGTCTAGTCTGGCAAAATTCATTTTCCCTATTTAAATAGCTGCTAAGGATAATGTACTTTAGAAAAATTCAGGCTGATTTTTGGAGCACAAGGGAGCAGTCATTTTAGTTAGCAGTGTGCTAAGATCATTTACAATTTCCAAAAGTACAATATCCAAAGAAATGTCAGCCACATTACATCAAAGCAGCATAGAGGTATGCCAACATTCTCTCCACAGTGCATGTTTTAAATGCAAACAACTTCACCTTACATACGTCACTCTCTCAAAGTACATAATAACTGGTGAGCGCCCCCTAAGCCAGACCAGGAGTTATTGACTTTATTGACTTAGTTCAAGGAGAGTAAGTACATTGTTTTAGTTGTGGTGCGAAACTCATGAAGGAATCACGGTACTAATTTAGTTCCCATAGTAAACCTATGCAAACACCATGATATTAAAAATTCAATAACTTAAAATTTCTGAGTGCTCATGATCAAACCTATATTTATCAGTATAGATGAAACCTGGAAGTCAGCTTCTGTGTAGAGGAAAGGATATGAGCCGCGGCATTTTCTGGACCTGCATGTGTTTGAACCATGTGCTTTCAATTCCGTACCAAAGAGTCAGGTGCCAATTTTAGTAATGAGTGTTCCAAACTCAGGACTGTTAAAGGACTGAAATTACATCAATAAAACAATGTCTGTATTTTTTTTTTTCACTTACAACTAGGATAAGCTCTCAAAAGATTCTTTTACCTAAAACATAACTTACATTATTAACCAATCCTGGCCACCCAAACCCATATATACTGTATTTAATGTTCACCCATATCCAGGCTGATTCCCATTTTTCCATACCATTAGTACCGTGTATCCTATAATCCACCCTTGATTTTCTTGACAGCCCTAGGCATAGTAGTTCAATACATAAGTAAGCAATGTGCATAGTTCTGCTTGTCAAAGATTACATTAGTGAATATTAAATTATATTGCAAATTCATTTTCACCTAAAGAGCAATGGTGCATTTCAGGCAACAATTATATATTTGAGCTTTATTTAAGCAAATCAGAAGAAAAAAAATTAAAATAAAGCTGTCTAATAAGAGTCATCTTTTTTTATTATCACCATTTATCTCTCTTCAATTTAATACTGAAATATATTACCAGCCTTGTCATATTATGTAATTAAGAGGTTAAAGGTCAAGGTGACCATCTATATGTACATGTATTATTACAGAAAAAGAGATTTAAATGACAAAAATTACCTAAAATTCCTTCCAGAAGACATATAATTTAAAACTAAAGTAAGGTAGACATAAGTCCATTAAATTGCAAAATATGAAGTTTCAAAACATTCACGGAAAGAAATTAGTGGGGTGCAAAGTTATGAGAGGTCATTCCCATTTTGCATGGTGGAAAAGGCCTAAGTGATCGTATCTGATGCATTATATTTCAAAACACAACTAGGAAATATCATATTGCTTACTATAATTACTCTAAAGATGGTAAAGTGTATAAATTTTATATATGTATTGCTTAGATATGAACCAAAGTGCAAAACACTCCACCTAACATAGTCAAATCTACACCCTGTTCCCTCTCCCCCCTTCTTGGCAACAGTTAATATGTCTGAATATGTGTTTAATATCCCACTGAAAGTCACTCTTTGGTTTACAAAATGTATTACTTTTGCTTGTTATCCACAAATAAAACCATATGATTGCAGTTATAGTAATGTTAATTACACCTGCATATGTGGAGTCACTGTATTGCTGTAGCTGTCTATAGGAATCACGGTACTAATTCAGTTCCCATAGTAAACCTATGCAAACACCATGATATTAAAAATTCAATAACTTAAAATTTCTGAGAGCCCGTGATCAAACCTATATTTATCAGTATAGATGAAACCTGGATGTCAGCTTCTGTGTAGAGGAAAGGATATGAGCCGCGGCATTTTTTGGACCTGCATCTGTTTGAAACATGTGCTTTCAATTCCGCACCAAAGAGTCAGGTGCTAATTTTAGTAATGAGTGTTCCAAACTCAAGACTGTTAAAGGACTGAAATTCCATCAATAAAACAATGTCTGTATTTTTTTTTTTTTTTTCACTTACAACTAGGATAAGCTCTCAAAAGATTCTTTTACCTAAAACATAACTTACATTATTAACCAATCCTGGCCACCCAAACCTATATATACTGTATTTAATGTTCACCCATATCCAGGCTGGTTCCCATTTTTCCTACCATTACTACCGTGTATCGTGAATGGAAGTGTAAAGATATATCTTACCTGGAACATGCCTTACTGTCTCCATGCTGTCACTACCTTCCTTTGGTGGGTCCAGATTATTATTCCCATGGATACTTTAGAATAGGAGAGGATTCGTAGTTTGTCTCCTGAGCTACGAGAGCGCATTTACCGCTACTTTGTACAGATTCGTGTGAAAGGCAAAGAACAATCTTCAATCGCGCGAAATGAATAACCATCGGTATCTGAATGCCATAAAAAGATTGACTGAAGAAGGCTGTAACATATTCGGAAGGAGATCTTTTATACCAACACCTAGTAAGATTCTTCTCTGAAAATGTTATAAAAACTCACCATGGCACGATTTCTAGTCAGGGCTCCGCCAAATTCCATGGGAAGAAGTTAGTGATGTGGAACAAATCTTAAAGAATTACCAAGTGCTTTTAAAAGAACTGATTCAACAATACGCTTCCTTTATTATTTAGTGTGTGTGTGTGTGTGTGTGTGTGTGTGTGTGTGACTAAATTACCAGCGGATTCTCTTCGACAGATCTGTCATTGGTGCATACAAAGAGATAATGACAAAAACTTTGTGCACAGGAAATTCATAGTATTAAAGGTGATGCGATTAGTGATGAATACTATTTCTCTTTCTCTGGGTCAAGAATAAATCCATATTTGCGAAGACGTGTATGTAGGTAGTTGACTACACAAAGAGATTTACACTAAAAGGATGTACTTGATTGCAAAAGCCTTGGACTCGACGCTTGGACACAAGAAACCACTGATAATGCCAAAAATATGTGTGACTAATTCCCCTACAAGAAACAAAACGTGAACTTTTTAAAAATAAATGTAATCATTGTGTTGTACTATGACAAAATATTAAACATGTTGTTTCTGTAGCTTATGTAGGAATTTCAAACACCACTTCAAAGTTATGACTGCATTCTCCACAAGTGATTGATGAATGGTCAGGCCATCAAAGTTTGGAGGCGCTGTATCTTTAACATCCCTTAATATTGATGGATGAACCAAGTGGTTTAGGATAAAATGAATTTGTAGAATGTCTGATCGAACACAAGTCACCATATCACGTGGTGTAACAAATTTTTGCAAGCAATCGGCTTACACCTTACTAAACAAAAGGCAAGGAATATCGATTTCTTTTGTAGAAGAGACTGACTTAAAGTACTCAGAATTTATTTCAACATCACACCATTATTAAAGATCAAGAAATAAATCTCAAGTTGTTGTCTAGATAGGTAGGAACACACTGGATGGATTATGCTTATGACGAAGACACTCATGCGTTTTTATTGACTGATTAAAACCCTGCCGCTACCGATTATTTGAGACTTCGTACGGATTTGTTTCACGATTGGTGTAAAGATGGAGGTCCAGTAATTTGCACGTCGTATGACTGGTTTTGGTCTGTTATAAGGTATAAATCCCCTAACAGTATTCAACATGACTTCCTTTTCATTTCATCCTTCGCCAAACTGGTTTAATGGATTTTATGCTATGAGTCGCAAAAATGTTCAGGGAATTCACAGTTGTTAGAAGCAAGTCTCCATGAATTGCTACGATGGTTTAATTTGACATCACACCCATTACATCGATAAATTATTCACAGCCGTCATACAATAATTTTTAAACAAAAATAAAGTAGCTTTGACACAATTCGCCAATCCAAATAAACGATACTCAAAGAAAGAAGCATCTTATATTGAACCGGGTGAAAGTGGAATTTAGGACATTAAATTATTCATTCTCTTCTATGATGGAATCCCGATACCGTAGCTAAAAAATATACCCCCAACCCCCACCCCAAAAAGGAAAGCAAATCCAAAAGAAAACAAGAGGAAAAAAGTAGCAGTGAGTTCACATCCCAAATCCTCTTCTCCTAAAGAATAAAAAAGCAGAAAACAACAAACAACTGAAAACAAAACCTCCGACTATTTTTCACCATCAAGAAAGATAGGTACTGCGGTTAGAACACATACATACTAACGGAAACCTCGACCTGAAGGTACCGCATCCACCTCTGCTGCCGTCTCCTCCTCTTCTAAGTCAGTGATGATGCCAGGTAAACCTGATTTCAGTCAAATGTTTCCTAATCTGATGGCAAAATGGAGTGCCATTTCCACAGGGACTTCTACTTCTCCATCGTCATCTTCTTTGCTGCTCTAACTGCTGTTTAATTTTCTTTCGTTGGTCGTTAAATCCTACATCGTGAGGATCAGCAGTCGTTTCAACTCTATGTCACTAAATACGCCCATTCATTGAATACACACGTGGTGTTATCCTTCAACATCATCAGTGCATCAAGGCATGTTCTTGACTTTTTTCCGTATATCATCAAATTATCTGGTAAGCTTGGTAAGGGCAAGTGTCCATGGTACTCCTGATCAGTTTGTTGTTCAAGTATAAATTGTGGATGGGAGCCACTCTAGCATCAGCTCCCAGATTGGAGTTTTCAATTTTGAAGACTTTGACTTTCAGGTACAAGTAACTGTTATTCAGATCATCGTAATCTTTTCTTTGTCATTTGCTTTAAAACTTGAAAGGAGCTGAGGTGATCAAATAAGACACTTGATGAAAATCTACCCACTCGGATTCTTACATCGTCAGCACCGTCAAGGGCATGGCAAACAGATAAAGTTCTGTCGTGGAACATGTGCAAGAATCTTGTTGAATGAAGTTTTTAAAAAAAACCGGTTGAGTAGTGAAAATTATCCAAATCTCTAACGGTCCTTCCATTTTTATTCTTTACCGGTGGTGTAAGTGAGGTCAGAACGGTTTAGACATATCTGTTTGCGTTGTCCTTGCTGTGGCATGGAGAATGAATTAGTTGTATCGACAAGAGTGTGAAGTGAATTTATAGGGGTCTTTCGGTGATCAAGGAGTTCTTTTACCGTCTTGATCAACGCATTTGTTCATGCCTTCAGTAACGCCTTGAGCTACTCATAGGTACACAAGATACACGAGTTAAAATTCAGTTGAAAATTATTTTCAAAAACGTAGTTTCATAGAACCTTTTCCAGCAGAGAAAAGTCCAAGATCTTCTTTTATACTAATATTCACTGTCAAAATAAAATTTACTGACATGAAGACAATGAGGATGTACAAATTTTCGATGAACGTGATACGTTTGACCTCAATCATGATAATTTCTGCTGGACATGGCAGAATCATTTTGAAAGAAATCACTATGAACAACAGCGGGACTGTGTTTACTACCACTTTGTACTCCACCACATCAGAGTACAACAGCATAAAACTGTCCTTTGCTCAAGTCTATAGGATATCAAAAGTACCAAAAATTCAGTCGTTTACATTGATGTCTATGGTTGAAATCAATGTTTTCCAGACAGAATAGCAAACAAACTGGGAGAACAGGTAATAAAAGAACATTTTGCTGTCAGAAAAAAAAAAAAAAAAAAAAAAAAAAAAAATTTGGAGAGTTTTATTCAGTGCATTGACAAGATGTTAATTAAAAGAGCTGAAATGGTTACGACGAGGTATCGAACACTGAAATAAGATCCTTCAGGCGTTCTAAGGTCATATATATTTAATTGGGGCTTTGGTATTTTTTTTTTTCCTTTTCAGCATAAGAGCTTTGATCAATTTTGTCCAAGGGTTTTTGTACTTGTTCAATGAGTATTTTTACCATGACCTATTATTGAAATCCTCTGATAATCAAGACTTGAATGTGATGAAACGTTTTCTACCAAAGCCACTTCCCAATGAGCTTCATGCAAACTTTGCTTTCTGAATACATTCCCCATCATATTAACATTAGGAGAAGAGCTAACAGGAAGACAGAATGCTGAGCATCCTACCTATACCTCGAGTCGTCTAGGGAATAATGACTGGATTCCCTATGCGAATGATAACCCATTCTCCAGCTTAATGCAACACGGCCTATGGGCACGTGATCCATAACCACACCATCAGGTTAAGATGATTATTGAAGTTTTCTTACCTTTAAGCTTCACTGTCGAATCATATTCTCATCGATTTCATGCAGATATTGCGCGATATTAGGTCGTTTAAAATTGCTATGCCGGCTAGTAAGCTATTATCCTATGCCAACAACATGTCGGCTAATTCCAACGTTTCGATAGGCAGTTGGCTCTGACCCTATACCCCAACATCAATGTCCAAATAGCAAAATTCGGCTGGGAAGGGTCAGAGGAAACTTGGATTAAACATCAGCCAGAACACTGAGTCTGCCGGGAATGTGTCTGATCTGCATGTCGATCTGAAGTTTGTTACACTAAAAAGAAATTGTTAGACCAGCACACATAGGTCAGTCACTTGGTTTCCCCTCCCCTATTTGAAGAGGTAAGTCACCACTGCAGAGTTATAGGACATAATCAGGATTGAGAATGTCCTTCCAAAGTTGAAAGGTGTTCATAATTGCTTTCATTTCTATAATGGCTTTCATTTCTAGAACGGTAATGTGAAGAGACCTTTCCCCTGACGCCCATTTGCCGCTGACCATGTCAAAGTCAGTCAGCAAGTGGACTCCCTAACTGATGTAGTGGCATCTGTTCACATCATTTCCAGTTGAGGCTTCTCCCGAGGAAATCCCGTCATGCACCAACTATAGATGCGCCACTGAAATAGGAATTACTGCGCTTCATTCGTGATGCTGACCTTCTGATCAAGTGGAGTGGAAAAGGGGTGTCATTGAGCCAGCAGTCATTTGTAGTGGGTGCATATAAATGCTAAACAGCAGGATCTGATCCACTCCTACATCGAAGAAGCCCGAGATGTTGCAAAACAATTCATCGTTTTGGTGAAGTCCCAGGGGCTGATAAGTAGACCAAAAAAGAAGATTCGATACTGATAAACTTTGTCGCGGAAAGGAAACTGGAGAAACTTTCATGATGCCAAGTGAATATGGACATGAAAATTGCATCTGTGAGATCACAATTAATTGCACACTTGCCTCTTCGGATGTACTTGTATTATCCTCATCATCTCCAGCTTAAATTGCAGCGGAAGAATAAATTTGTTCAGCCGAGTCAAGTCTATCATAGGTCTTAACTTAACATTGGACTTCTTATAAGTAACAGCGATGAATAGAATCCCCGAGACTGCTGCCTTTATGCAACCAACATCATCCATTTGTAGATGAGTGACTTTATCTCCTGCTGAAGATAGTCCTTCTCCCGATCTGAAGGCACATTTGTTAGAAGGGGAGAGGAAGAAAGAGGAGGGGACTAGATAATCGAAATTCAAAGTCCCTCTGAAATCACCCATCCGTTTTCCGGGAAGAGGGTCACCCAATATTATCAGAAATACAGGAGTCAGACGCCTACCAGTCTTTTGTCTACGGACGGTAGGGGTGTGAAGTCAGCGTCGGAGCGCGGGGGATTTGGGGAAAAGAAACTTGGTTTCTTACCTCCCCTGTAAGACGGCCTCGTAGACTGATTAGGATGTCTGCTGGTATTAAGTCGGGAACTGAACGACCCTTGGGAAGTAAATAGTTCCTTTTGTCTGGCTTGCCTTTCTTCCCTTTGTTGTGGCTGGAACGGCAGGTTTCTAAATGAGAGTACTTGTGGAGCGGCCAGTTGGAAGGGCAGTTCCTGATCTTCCTGCCTCCAAACGTCTTCAATTTTATCCCCAAAGAGCAAATGGTGATCCAAAATGAGCCATCCTAAAAGCCAGGAAATGCAGTTTAAACAACTTGGTGTGTATACACGAATCGCTATATATTAAATCAAGATCAGCAAAGGCTGGCTGAGCATTAGCCATTTTATGGTGAGATGCTCTGATAATGACCCAATCAATTTGGGCCACTGACTCCCAGACATGTTGGTTTGCAGATTTTTATTCCAGCTAGAAAATCTCCGATGAGACCAGGTCCAGTATCAAAGACTTTCTTACACATATCCAACACCTTGAGTTCAATATGGTACGTGGTGGAAGATGTCTTGTGCCAGTGCGACTAGACTATGGCACCTGGCTTTCCAGAAAGAAAACTTTAGCATTCCTCGGGTTGCACACATCTTCCGACAGCAGACCATTTACTCGGGTTTGCTGATTGGGGAAGCAGATGGAAAGGTGATTTTTCATCATCGTCAATTTTGACCAACACTTTGACATTAGTCATGTGTGCTGGTATGAAGTGGAGGCCATCTAAAATCAACATCATTCTTAAAATTAAACTCCGTCCTTTCCATGGTCGTTGTAACGGGAGACTTTAAATATTAAAGCCTCCTTAATTGATTTGGCGATCGTTAACTAGGGAATGACCTCCCACGGTGTTATTGCCCAGTGTGGACGGATAGATGGAACGTTAAGAGATAGCTGAGCAAGGTTATTGGAAGAAATAACAACTACGAGCCCCCTTTTTCAATAAATAAAAACAAATTTAATCAATTAGAACATAACCAAAATTTCACTTTCAACTAATACAACAGATTTACTAAAATAAATGTAATCAATTAATGCATAACCAAAATTTCACTTTCAATTAATACATGACCAAAATTTCACTTTCAATCCAACGGATTCACGTTGATAGAATTTAGTCGCAGTGTTCAATTTACATCATATTACGAGTACTGAATTTAGAGTGAAATTCTACGCTCGACAGCATCACCTGGCGTCTGTCCCCTCTTGTCTTTGTTTCCACGTCTAATGCGTGCTCTTTTTGGTCCTCTTCCTGACCCCTGTTTATTCCGACCTCTCTTAGATGCGGATTTCCCCTTGACTCATCGGGTTTTTCCTTTACTTATCTTCCTTTCCTTTCTCTCTCTCTCTCTCTCTCTCTCTCGGAGTATAAAGCTGTTTCCTTAAATACGAGAGTATTACGAGAGTTAGTTATGTTTTCAACAATTATTTCCATATATATATATATATATATATATATATATATATATATATATATATATATATATATATATATATAAACTCTCTCTGTTCGTATTCAGATTGGCGATTCACACTGCACAAATTCTGACATGATGTGATCTTAACAAATAACGGTCCTTACAAATTCATGTATTTCGGTAAGATTACACGCTATATTTATACAAATGACCTTAGCTTGAAGTTCATTGCCCTCGCCGCATGGCAATTGATTAGAAATTGCCACGTGTTCTCTACAGACACATGCGGCCGTATATACCAGCATACATTACTACACGTCTTATTTACATTTGACTAGTCAATTCGTGTTCAATAAGATAAATGTTCAATTACGTATGGCATAATATTCACTAAATCTAGCTACAATAACCAATAACCTGCAAGATCATTTAAGCATTGCGAAATCATATATAAATATACAGTTGTCATTAACTCACGATAACAATATTATCTTACACAGGAAATCAATTTATGTAACCATAAAAATATGACACATCTGCATATTAGGGTTAAGTCATAAATCGCTATGAAATACTGCATATTTGAACATTCTTTGGGTTACATCATAAATCCTTATGAAAATACTGCACATTAAATATCTGATTACATGCAATCCGTCAATTCTATCAATAAACTAACTGTAAGATTAAGAATAAATTGCATACAACTCTCATCAACAGAAGCCTATGAACTTGAATAATCGAGACATAGCATGAATCATAAACATATCAAACACATTTGCATAAAACAAACAAATGAAAATAGAATATTATATTGAAACTAAAATTGTGTACCTTAATGCTGTTCTTTCTGTCTCCCCACACAATCGTGTGTCAAATCTTTATAGCCTGTCGTTTTTTCCAAGACAGCTATCTGAACTTTATTCGTTAACGAGGGAAACACAATTCTATTGTTCCCACGGAGTCAATCTGACTTCTTGCAAGCAAGATTCTCGACTAAAGAAATTTGACTAAAGTTGCTCCTATAAATTCTAAGTCTCCCAAAGTGTACGCCTTAATTCTTTACTGACCAATCGGAAGTAACTGCTCCTAAAATTCTGCCTAAATAATCACGTCTTTCATCAGATTTCACCAGCCTAAAATATGCTGCAATTAGCTTTCCTTTGAAGATCAATTATTTGACATAAAGTCCTCTCCCGACTGATAACTCTATGTACGCTGTGTCACTATACCATTATGATGACTCGGTCAAATTCTACCGAAGCTTAACGTAGACCCGTTTATGTTTCAGAGATGAAATAAGAGAAATATCAGTGAACTTTCTCAAGACCTTTTGGCTTGACTAAGCTAACTTCAATGAACAATTTATTCACATTAAGTTTCAATAAGTCTTCAAAATTCGCCACATTACAGTCGGATCAAAAGTCTATTGCTCAGAAGTAATTTCACACTGATAGGTATATTTAATTGTATTTTGTGTTAGCTTTTGTCCATGCTAGGAATTATTCATTTGTATTGTGTAACTGACCTTTGTCTATACTCGAGGGTCGAAGTTGAACCTACCTAAGGTCTTCTTATTATGCAAACAACATATTACACAGCTAATATTTGTCTACGATTTTAATTACAGTTAGGAGGTAAACATGTTTACTTGGATCTGAATTCAGGACATTGATATTCCTCTGGAAAAAAAAACATGGTCTATCTGTCCTTTTCATGGTAGCATGCTAAAATTTAAGTAAACAGATCTGACCTTGTTTATGAATTTGATGGAAAATTTCATTAAGTATTTTCATAGAATAATTATTACAGCATAGGTCAAGTGAAGAGGTATATAATGCCATTTACTTCAGAATTACTCATTGCATATCTTAACATCAGTCTTAAAGGAATCTATTTTAGTTGTGTTCAGTTGAAAGAATTTACTTATTCAAACTATTCATTGGAATTACAAAGTGCTCACTATTTTTAAATTCTTGTGAATTCATTCAAGGGCACTTTGGATTATATCATTGTGATACTTCAAGACTGTTGGCATATTAGCTCATTCAAGACTGCTGGCAACACAACACATTCAATACTGGAATTCATTCACAACACCATTGCAATTCATTCAGAATGCTCTGTACATTTGGAATAAAGATAGAACTTTTAGGACTGTTTGGGATTTAATTCACAATAGTGTAAGTTCTTTTTGAATTTTCAATTTCTATTCAAGGGAAATAAATTTAATGAATTTGACGAAACTTTTTGGTTGTCACTCTTATTACGTATATTTAATTTAATTGTTGTCTGTTAGTTTTACATTGTTTATTCCATTACATGCTATTGTAATGTAACATTCTTTAATGGACTTAACCTTGTCCAGAATTGAGTTCAGTTCTGTTTGACCTGATTGACTTTTTTAAATTTCATTGATGTAAACAACTAATAATAGCTTCATTATCCTGCATGGGTACGAGTTCATTCAGATAAACATGTTGATTTGGATCAGACATGTCATCTCCTTCAATTTTAGATCTCTTTGGGACTTGAACTGGTGTCTTTAATTCTTGGATTATGTTTGGATTTAATTCGCAATGCTGTAAGTTCTTTTCTCTTATTTCTCACTTTGTATTCTAGGGGAAATAAATTATTTGTTAAATTTTACAAAGCTTGTTGTCTTCACTCTTTTCTGTTACTTATTTTAAGAGCATAGACTCGTAACAGAAAATTGGGCGCTCCTCCAGGATACGAATTTTGCTAAAATATTTCAGAAAACTTTGTTTTTCAAATTTAAATTCCCCTAGTTTCGGATTTTTTTTTTAAAATTCCAAGTATTATTTTACATTTTAGAAATCTTTAGTGAAATCAGCAAGCTATTTACAATATCATGAAAAGTGGAGATCTTTATTTCAGCTCCTACCCGGGAACAGTTAGATTCTTGAATAAAGATGAATTGCTTCAACTTGCCAGAAAATATTATCTTTCTGAGGCAAGAGCTTCTTTAACGAAGCAAGAAATAAAACATATTTTGGTTCAATATTTGGTGGAAAGAATGTTTTGGATAAAAGTGCTTTGGTTTTTATCAGTAAGTATGTATCAGACTCTAACATAAAAGTAAAGAAATTAAAATTAAAATAAAGATGGAATTAGAGTTAAGAAAGCTTGAACTTCAGAAAGAGGAGAAGCAAATGCAATTAGATGAGGAGGAAAGAGAGAGAGAGAGAGGAGAATGCAGTTGCAGTTAGAGAAAGAGGAGAGAGAGAAACAAATGCAGTTACAGAAAGAAGAGAAACAAATACAATTAGGTAAGGAGGAGAGAGAAACAAATGCAGTGACAGAAAGAAGAGAAACAAATGCAGTTGCAGTTGGAGAGAGAGAGAGAGAGAGAGAGAGAGAGAGAGAGAGAGAGAGAGAGAGAGAGAGAGAGAGAAAGCAAAAAGAAAAGGAAGAAAGGGAATTTCAATTTAGATTAAGAGAATTAGAGATGGCAAATGAAAACACATCCCCACTTTAGATACAAATTCAAGTTTTGATGTTTTAAGAAATATCAAGTTAGTACCCCCTTTTCTGGAAAAGAAGTAGATCAATATTTTGTTCATTTTGAGAAAATTGCTGAAATTTTTAAGTGGCTAAGAGAGTATTGGACTCTATTATTACAATGTGTACTTACTGGTAAAGCTCGTGATATTTACATTTCATTGTCACTACAGAGTGCTGATTATGATGTTGTTAAGGACCATATCTTAAAGGGTTATGAGTTGGTATCCGAGGCTTATCGATAAGGTTTTAGGAATTCTAGAAAATCGAACTGACCAGACCTATGTCGAATTTGCATGGAAAAATGCACGACAATTCGAAAGGTGGTGCTCTTCTAGAAAGGTTAATAAAGGTTACGAAAATCTAAGACAACTCGTATTGCTTGAAGAGTTCAAGAATTGCATCCATGGTGACATTAAGACTTATTTTGATGAGCATAAGGTCGAAACCTTGGAAAATGCTGCTCGTACTGCTGACGAGTATTCTTTAGCTCATAAATTTTCTTTTGTAGGCAAGTCTTCCACTCAGCAGCCTTCTGGTAAAAAGGTATTTCAGCCTAATACAAGCCCTTCTAAAACTCAATCTGGCACAACTTTTAAAAATCAAGCTTTTGATAAGCTTGATTCAAAATCCTAGTCTCTTCCTACGTGTACCTATTGCAAGAAGAAAGGACGCGTCATTTCTGATTGCTACAAATTGAAAAATAAGCATCAGCATCAAGACAGACCTATTCCAAAGGCTCTTATTTCTAAGAGGTCAAAGTCACGGTCATGTATTGAAAGCAATATATTTGTTGGGTCTAATAAACCTCCGTCTGATTTTATTATGGAGAATTATGAACCATTCATGTCGAAGGGGTTTATATCACTCTTGGTTTATTCAGCCAATCCCATTATTATTAAAATTTTAAGGGACACAGGAGCTTCTCAGAGTCTTTTATTATCAGGTACTTTGCCTTTTTCTGAGAAGTCTTCTTCTAATGAGAGTGTTCTTATTCAGGGAGTTGAGTGCGGCTTTGTTAATGTTTCTCTCCATTTGTACATTTGTCATCAGACTTAATCTCAGGAACAGTGTCTTCCTTACCCATTGAGGGCATTCATTTATTACTATGCAATGACCTAGCTGGAGATAAGGTTGTGGTTAATCCACTTGTAACTGACAAGCCTTCTTTGGATCAGAAAGTCGATCCCATTGAAAAAAGAATTCCCTGATTTATACCCAGCTTGTGCGGTTACTAGAGCTATGGCAAAGAAAGCTCTTGAGAATAATGTTGATCAGGAACATATTCCTTTAGCTGACACATGTATTGGTCAGGCTTTTGATGAAGTCACTTTCACTCCATGTTTGGATCAATCAAAAGGTATTGATCACAGTGATCCCCTTTTAACTACTCATTCTCTTTATTCTAATCAGGGTGACAAACGACAATCACTTGTCGTCGAACAGGAAAAAGATCATGAGATCTCCTGTTTGTTTCAGAGGGCCATTAGTGAAACTGAAGCCACAGAAGTACCTGTTTGTTATTTCATTAAAAATGGGATTCTTATGAAAAAATGGAGACCTCCCGAGATACCTGTTGGTGACGAGTGGTCACTGAACTATCAAATTGCAGTTCCAAAATCGTACAGACAGGAAATTCTTAGTCTGGCCCATGAAACTCCGCTGGCTGGTCATTTAGGGATTAATAAGACTTATCACTAGATCTTGAATCACTTCTATTGGCCAAAAATTAAAAGTGATGTTTGTAAATACTGCAGATCTTTTCATACTTGTTAAATGGTAAGAAAACCCAGTCAGAAGATATCTAAGGCTCATCTGCAACCTATTCCTGTATTTGACGAACCATTTAGCAGAATAATGGTAGATTGTGTTGGTCCCTTACCTAAGACCAAGTCAGGTAACCAATACTTGTTGACCATAATGTGTGCGTCAACAAGATTCTCAGAGGCAATTCCTTTGAGGAATATTAAAATAAAAACAATAGTAAAAGCTTTAATAAAGTTTTTTTTTTTTCACTCAATTTGGCCTTCCAAAATCTGTCCAATCTGATCAAGGGTCAAATTTTATGTCTGGAATTTTCCATCCAGTTATCAAAAGTCAAATTACGGTTCGACAGAACTTCAGTGGAGATAACTTTTGAATCTGGTGATAGGAGTTCTGTCTCTCTTTCTCATTCTTCAAAATTTTCTTTAGGTTAGGTATTACAGTCCTTAAAATGTTACGAAGAAACTGAATGAGTTAAATTATAATAATAGTACTCCTGGGATGAAAATAAATTAAATGAGTACCAGTAAGTTGAGAGAGATAGCCAGGTTAATCATGCAATTAATTTAGTTGTACCTGTCCCATTCAGTGAGGATTTAAGCGAAGAAATGCAATCGGACACTATTGATTTTGGAGTAACAAATCTTCGGAATTCGGAAATTATGAATAATCTGGACAAAAAACTTTCATGTTCCTACAAGAACAAATAAAATTTACCATGACGTTGAAATCGTAAATTCCACACCTGTGAACAACACCCGTACAGGATGAACCCTCTCAAACAGGAATGTCTGAAAAATGAAATTCAGTATTTGCTGGGAAATGATTTCATAGAACCAAGGAAAAGTTATTGGAGTTCACCATGTATACTTGTTCCGAAACCAGATAATACTTTCCGCATGTGCACTGATTATAGAAAGGTTAACAGTGCGATTAAAACATTCATTTCCATTACCAAGAATCGATGACTGCATTGACAAAATTGGAAATGCAAAGTATGTCACCAAATTTGACATTCTGAAAGGATTTTGGCAAATTCCACTGAGGGAAAGGGCAAAGGAAATTTCGGCATTCGTGACTCCAGATGGACCTTATCAATATAAAGTGATGCCGTTTGGGATGAAAGGTTCGCCTAGTACTTTTCAGCATTTAATGAACATGATTACATCTGGTCTAGATAATTGTGATGCTTACATTGATGATATCATCATCTGCAACCTCCTTACTTTCATCGGCAAGATGAAAAAAATCAGAGATTATTAAGGTGGAGTTGGTTTTAACAGGAATATAATATTGACATCAGGCACATCAAGGGAAAAGACAATTTAATAGCAGATGCACTTTCACGTGTACAGAAATATATTGTTTCATGTATACTTTGTGTCATTCATAAGATTTCACCATGTTTTTTTACTACATGCATATTTGATTTATAGTAAAAAGAAAGCTTTATTGTATAAATCTTTCTTTTTCTTTTATGAGGGGAAGTTTTATGTATATTTATTTGCCTTTATGTTAGTTTTTTAAAAAAAAATTGTATTTCATTACATGCTATTGTAATGTAACATTGTGTACTGAACTGGACCTTGTCCAGAATGAGTTCAGTTCTGTTTGACCTGATTGACTTTTTAAATTTTTTTTTAATTTCATTGATGTAAACAGCTAATAATAGCTTCATTATCCTCTATGGCTATGAATTCCTTGACCAAATTATTATTCAGGTAAACATGTTGATTTGGGTCAGGGTTTTGGGGATTCCTAAGTGAATTTTATAGGGTATTATGTTTTAAATAAACAAGGCTCATTAAATCAGGCTAGAAAGTTATTTTCCATTAGGTAATGGTTGCTTTTAGAAAATGCTAATTTGTGACCTGAGGTCAAACTGAGAACTATATTATCTTGTGACGGTCAGAAGTTTACCAGTTGTGCTTTAACATCTACCACTTTAAGTTGTGTTATTTTGTGACCAGTTTGGGCTGAATTTGATTTTCTTCATATTATTGATTTCAAGTGATTATTTTCTCTGGAGATTGAAAAGCGCTCTGACAAAATTCTTGGATAAAGACATTCATTGGAATTTATACTGAATTCAAACCTGGGATAATATTTCTGTGATTCAACAAGAGACTGTTGACACATCAGTATGAAACAGGCCATGACACATCATCGCTTTCAATCTCTTTGGGATCTGAACTGAGTTTTTATTACTAGGACTGGTGTCTTTAATTCTTGGATTATTTTGGATTCAATTCGCAATACTGTAAGTTCTTTTTTCTTATTTTTCACTTTGAATTGTAGGGAAATAAATTATTTAAATTTTACAAAGCTTGTTGTCTTCACTCGTTCCTGTTACTTATTTTAAGAGCAAGGACTCATAACACACTTTTTTATTACTAAGTTTAAGACCATAAAGTCCAAACAACACTCACTGTGTGAATACTTTTGGTCTTCATCTGCTTCCATGTTGGGATAATGCATGTCCTGAGATAACACTGATGCAACATCATTATCCCTAAATAATACACTGCCAATAACCTGCTGGTAGGCAGTGAAAATAGGAAAAGCTGGTTCTGCCACGTGATTCTGTCAAGCCTGGCAGATGGTTGGCCCAGTTTCAGATGCCTGTAAGTAGCCAACTTTGGTACCTGTCTTGCCTCGAGCTGCACGTGTAACCACTGACATGGTTATACAGACAGATCTTTCACCAACACTCCCATCATTACAAATAGATGAAGCCACATGTCTGATTAAATGGTCAGATCCATTATCAAGATCACTGTAATCAAGTCCAGGTATAGATGGCTGGACAGCTGGTACAGCTCTGGATGGCAAGATGGTACTACATCCTTCTCATTTGAGGTTGGAGGGAGGGGGTCCCAAGTAGCTTCCTTTATAAAGCTCACAATTGATTCAGTACTCAGCTGTATAATTAGTACATCCCAACTGGTTTTGTGTGCTTTGCCCCTCTTCACTTTGTGTTTTGCTGATTTTTGCAAAACGGCCAACAGGTGTCCTCAGACCATGAAATTGCATATGCTGCAACATGTACATTTTATTCATGCTAGGCAAAACTTGTGCATGTCTTCTGAATTAATAAAGACACAGAAACAATATAAAAATTTAAACATTATGTGTTAATAATTCGTAAATAATTTGCAAACTAGTGTGCAAACTAAAGAAAGTATGTATGAATACTTTAAAGTCAACTTGCATCAATGACAGCATGTCATACCTTGTGGTCTAAAAAGACTAAGCCTGAAAAAATGTATAACATCTGTTGAAGAATCAATATTAGTCCCAATAACTCTTAAATTTAACATAAATAGACTTGGATTAATTGGATGATTATTCCCTATGATGTCGTCTACAAAAGTGAAGCTTAAAAACTTGAGACACCTAGTGGTGGCATGGGGAGGTAATGGGCAAGAGTTACTGCCCTTCATCTTTTAGAATGGCTCAATACGGGAGACATGTTCTTAATGTAAATGTGATCAGGAAATGTACATGTATTCAAAAGAGAAACGTAACACTGAGACGAAAAATCTAGTAAATACCAGTAACACTGATATGAATCCAATGAACAGTGGTAACACTTGGATGAATCTGACGGCACACAATGCTGACAATGCCAAACTGTGCTTCATACAGGCAAGTTACAAACTTAGCATAATAATATCTGAATGTGTAATAAAGCTCATGGTGAATTAATTTTGCCAGGGAGGTGTAGTGCTAGGGAGGTGTAGTGCTAGGGGGGTGTAGTGCTAGGGAGGTGTAGTGCTAGGGCGGTGTAGTGCTAGGGCGGTGTAGTGCTAGGGCGGTGTAGTGCTAGGGAGGTGTAGTGCTAGGGAGTTGTAGTACTCCATTTATGACGGCACATACAACATCTTCAGGCTATGAAGCTAAATGCAGGAACTGCACATCAGTTAACACCTGGAGGAACAATGATGGTTATCAAAAAACTAACACAATATTTTACCTGTTTCAAACACAAAACAACAAAAAAACCAACACTTTTATGATCCTTGATCAACTTTATAAAATACTGGGTGAACAAAATGGGATCAAGATCATACATTTAAAATAAACAATTACATGTACTACACTCAATATAGATCTATTCAATGCAATAAATAAGTTGGCCTCTCTCTGCCAAAAAAAACCCTCAAACAGGATCATTTCACCTGCGTAATAAATAATGACATCTTTGGAGTGAATTAATAGTCATTCCAAGTGAGCTTCAAATACTATTATCTATGGGAAAATAAAAAAGTACTGAAAATGCTGATGGCTTGGAGGGATGATGTGGTGCTAATTTGGTTAAGTGCTAACTGCAGAACATAAATCCATGTACTACTGTAAACAGGTTACTCTAATTAATGTTGAATTTTCTTCTTATCATGTGCCACACAAGAATTCATATTAACATGGAAACATCATCTGAGGAATTGCTGTTATTTAAATTTAAAAGCTTTTTCTACTATTGTTGCAATCATCATCATGTCAATTATATCCAATGGGAGATCACTTTCTAATCAGTTACCAACATTTGAGTTTCCTCCCTTAGTCCACAAAACCAACAGCTAACATGCTGTATGTGTGTGTATGTTTGTGTGTGTGTTTTGGATTTTTAGCATAGCTTTAACAATTTTTCAGTCATAATGCTACGATGTCTACAGTGTGGCAGTTTATAGTGATGTCTAGGACAGAGGCATCATGCTGCAGACATGTAGCATAATGTCCCATTCACGCACATTATCCTGACACCAGGTTGACCAGTCCTAACACTAACCTCTTAATGCTGAGCACCAAGTGAGGCAGCTGCTAGTACCATTTTATATAAGTCTTTGGTGTGACTCAGCCAGGGTTGGATCCCAAGACCTCCAGTATCCAAGGTGGATGCTGCTTACTGCTAGGCCACAGGAACAGTAATAGCTAATATCATTGGATCCATATTCTGTTACCAATTTTAGTAACACCATATGGTTTGTTGCTATTGTTAGTCATACAAAACATCTGAAAGTGAAATCCCACCCAGCCAAAACTCTACAGCACAAGAGTGTTAACTGTAATGGAAATTGTAAGCATTGCTCAAAAGTTCCTTCTGTACAGTACAGCATCATGCACAAATATTTAAAATTTGCATAAGCCTTATCATGAATTTCAGAGCTTTCACTTTACTGAGATTAAAATAATTAAATATGACATACAATCATTACTGATTATGTCTTGAAACTAACTTGTAAAATTGTTTATATCTAAACCCATTTCTTTTTAAACTGACAACTGCAAAACGTTAAATGGCATGAAACTCCTCATGAATTGGATAGCCTGTTGCTTTCAAACTGCTGTCACAGTGATAGTAACATAATATGAACCTGCTGAATCAAAGCTGTGAAGCCAAGTGTAAAGTAATTCACATCAAGGACATGACCAAATTTGTCATAAGTTTTCAAAGGATAGTGTACGTATACATGGGAATTTTTGTGACAGTTGTTTATCTTCCTGTTTATATGGTAATAAATCTTGCACACAGTGCTGAGATTCAAATATCATTTTATGACTGATCATCAGTTTAATGCTAACCAATCAAAAATCACTTAATAATCAATTAATTTGTCTACATGAAGTCATTGCCAAAACTGGGGCTATTTTTCAAATAGTCCAAACCAACAGGAATGGCACAAAACTGAATTCTGACCAAAATGGATAATAGAGATACTAATTGATTACTTTGTAATTTAGAACACCATACATTCAAAATATTTACAGATAAAACACTGCAAAATTTCCCAGTTTAAAGTAATTAGAAAGCTAACTATGCAGTCTACAAGCATTTTTTAAATAAATTTAATGCAAATTGTTTGTATCACAAATATGTGATAAATCTTACTGTCAATTTAAAGAATCAAACTTTTGATGACCTCAATTACAGAATTCTTTTTTCTCATATAAAAGTTATACTAGATGAGCAGAGGTTTGATCGAGTACTTTAAATCATGTGTCTGCAGAGTAAAATTTGGTAATGCAGTAAATTCATTTTAATCCCTATATAAAGTTGTCGCAAATGTCTCCATGGCAATGTGTGTGCACAGTTTCATGCTTCTATTAATCCCTATATGAAATTGGCACAAATTTCTTCTTGGCAAGTTGTATGCTGCTTTATGCCACTAACAGTTCCTATATAAAGCTGCACTCCTTGGTAAGGTTGTGCTGTTTTATGTCACTAGTAATTCCTATATAAAGTTATTACAAATCACTCCTTGGAACTGTGTGTGCTGTTTTATGTCACAAGTAATTCCTATATGAAGTGATTATAGATCACTCCTTGACAATGTGTGTGCTGTATTACTGCACAAGTAATTCCTATATGAAGTTATTACAGATCACTCCATATAAAATGTGTTGTTTTATGTCACTAGTAATTCCTATTTAAATTTATTTAAACACACTCACAACATACTGTATTATTAATACATCAGAAAGTTACTTACCTAATCTGTGCAACAAAGTTAGAGAAAAATATACTTTAAAAATCTTATATACAGTTACAGCAATTGCAACATAAATGAAACAAGTTTCCAACAGCAGAACATTATAAAGTAAATATTAATGTCTGCAATATGTATATCTGCTAATTTTCACACGATCTATCAAAACCAAAAAGCTGGCCACAGCTTTTAGCAAATTAGTGTTGTATATATATATATATATATATATTCACATAACAAGTAACATGACTCTTTGACAAACTGAACTTGAGAAACTGACCACATAAAAAGACTTGACCACTGCAATGTTCAGGATTGATGGATGTGCATATGGATGCCAAAATGATCACAATTCTGAGCTTCCACCATGGTGGGATCTATAAAAAATAATACCATCCACACTCATTTTGATCCAACTGCAAAAAGCACAGAACCTGATCCACCACTGCATACTGTGCCAGCAGATCAAAGTCAATGTTGTTCACTCTACTGCTCTACTGATTACTCCTAACAAACTGCACAGACCAAGATCTGCTGGTGTACTATGCAATGGCAAGTTTGGGTCTGTGGATTTTATAGTTGGACCTTATTTATAAGCAAGAAGAGATGGTATTTATAATTTAATTTTATGCCAAAGAAATTTTTCTTCTTACAAAGATTCTGCAAACATCCATTATTCAAACTTGGCTGAAACTTGTGACAGTGTTTTTATCTACATGTAATAAATGATAAAAATGTGAATGAAAAAAGTACAGCCAATAGGATACTTCTTATTAGGTCAAGTACATGTGTATGTTAAAAGTATAGACTAATCTGACAGCCAAGTTGATATATTTTATGGCAAGTGTTTGAGATGGATTTGTATAATAATAATAATAATAATAATAATAATAATAATAAAAATAATAATAACCTGCCATTATCACTACTAATACTTGTAATAAAGTGTATGCCTCACTTGTACAAGGCACAATTAAGATGAATTTACTCAGGGTCAACTGATTAAAGTAGTTATGCTTATGACTGCAGATATACACCGGTTCACAGGAGAAGGTTACTGGATTCATTCTATATTTAAAAATATGAAATAATAATGGGGATAAAATGTCATGATCCAAGAGTAATCAGATGATTTCATAGGGACACAATGTTTACCGTAACACTCCATATAATAAGTTTGTGGCCTGGATTTAATTTCATGGACATTTATTGCAGAAGAAAAAATTATAGTTAAATCTGCCACGAATATGTTTTTACAATATCAATCTCTCTAAATTTTTAATACAAAGCATATTTCTGTATATATTTTCTTCATTTGTCTAAAAAGTGTTAAGATACAGGAATACTTAAGAGTTTCAAAAAGTGAACAAATAAACTAATAATGAATCTTATTTGATCATATCACAATGCACAATAGCATTTCCCTTAACCAGACATTTTCAGAACAAACAATTATGGTAACTTTGTCATGCTGGCTAGTATAGGGGGATTTACTCAGAACAGCATTATTGGCACGAAAATATGTAACTAGTCAATACAAGATATCCAGCTCCTCTATTATTAAACTTTAATCAATATTTCAAGCAACATCTTACTCCAGACTGGAAAAAAATTTACTAACGCAGCCCTTTAATTGTTCAGAATATTTCTGAGTAAAATTTTGAGTAAAATTTTATGAGAATGGCATTATAAATTTATCATTAGAAGTTGATCAATCTTAAGTAATTAACTATTCTTTCAAGTTTTTGTTAAAGAAGTGATCATGACACTGGTAAATAAGCAAATGAAGTTAACCCATCCTTTACGAATGCTAGTAGACCCATTGCAATAAAATATCAAACAGTGCAATGAAATACCATTGATAATGGATGTTACTTCATATAAATTTCCCAAAATTACTCATGCTTCCAAATGGCAAACACTATCACTCAAGCCTACTGGCTACCATACACTGTTAACCAAGCTTGCTGACTGACATACACTGTAAATTAAGCTTGCTGACTGACATACACTGTAAATTAAGCTTGCTGACTGACACACTGTAAATTAAGCTTGCTGACTGACATACACTATCAATCAAACATAAATTCCACTGAATGAGACAGCGCAACTTCTTAACTAGCCTGCATGTTTTCCAGTCAAGTTGTCTTTTGCTTGACCTAATGCAGGTGTAACTGCATTATTACAAGCATGAGAGTACATGTACATAATGACTCAAAGAAAAAGCATTAAAAATATTCTGAACAAGTGACAGTTATAACTAGAATAAATACATACAATAAGGGATATTACAACAAAATAATCAGCTCATTTACTGTAAAACATGCATTTATGTATAGCGAAACCTCTTTAAGCTGTACTCCATTTATGTGAATGTCTTGGGATCCAAATGACAATTATGGGAAACAGATTTCCTCCATGATTCTTTGAACGTATTCATTAATTCAGATTTGAGCTATTCAGAAAGGAAGGGGAGGAAAAAGTATTTGGATTCAAAGCGTTTTACTACAATCATTTGAATAATGACAAAGAAATCAATCAATCTGCTTTAACATTCTGATTCTGACAGTCATTTTCATACTCAACGAAATCATCAAGTAGACTTGGCCATGCCTCTGTGTCATCATAAGAACTTAAATCATCCCCGACTTGTTCAATAAAGTTCAAAAACATATCCCATGTATCTCGTGGAACTCCCCTGATTGTCTGATGCTTCTGGAGAAAGTTCAGCCACCTAGCTAAAACAGGTGGTTCTCGCTGAGAAAAGATAAGTTTCCATAAACTTACTGCCATATCTAAGGGGAGTGTTCTTTGTCCTGTGTCTACATCTAAACCAAACTTGTAAGTCCATCTATAGAATTCTTTAAATGTCTGCTTATTCTGAACTTCTGCAAGAAGTTCTGGGAATTTTAACTGAATTCCTTTAACAGAATCTACTCGTAAAGTTTTACATCCATTAACAAACTCCTCTCGTGTAAAACGACACATGGCTTCAGCATTGAACTTCCAGGCTAAAACGAGTACAATGAACTCTTCTGGTCGAACTTCTAAATCCTCACAGAATTTTTCAATCCCCTCTGCCATTATAACATCCCTGTCTGGATCTTTATATTGCTCAAACAGTGCTTGAATTTTATTTTCTGAAAAGTCTCGAGATATCAAAGACAATCTCTTGCTTTCCCCATTTATCTGTCTCTTGATTGGAGGGAGTTTAGTGTATGGTGTGAACATTTTCTTTTCCGTCGGAGAGATTTGTGGTCGCGCTATATCTAAAGAGCGTTCCTCAGGGACACCTTTAGTTTGGGAATTTTTAACATGGTGATAACCCTGCCCATCATTTGACTGTATAGTTGGAGCTGTTGGGGCACCAGCGTACCGTGCATTCCCTGATGACAGACTTGGAGCCTTACAACATGATACGCACTTCCCCATTTATGCCACCCAGCATGCCAGCTTCACTTTCTTGTCACAGCAGCCTGAAACCAAAAATAAATTTTTTATAAAAATAAAAAGTTAACTATTAAAGTCAACAAGAAATGTGCTCAGAGAACACAAATGCCCCCACCAAAACCTTTAGTACAACCCTGCAATTAAAGGTACACAAGAGATGATTTATCAGAGTAGCACCATTTTTATTTAGGACCATCCATTCAGGGAGTAATGATAAAAAGATTTTTAAGATGGTCATCATGGCAGCCATTAATGGATGAATGAGTTTCATCTGGGTGTCACAAGAAGTCTTTAGGTAAAACCCCATGCTGATATGGTCATCCATTTGGGAGGTCCAGAAATAACAAAATTTTCAAGATGGTACCATGGTGGCCCTATGCAAAGTCAGTTTGCACTATTTTCATTAGGACCAACAAGACACTATGAGAACTCTTCTGGTCAAAACCCCATGTCAAAATGATCTTCCATTTAAGACCATCAGTAATAACAAGATTTTCAAGATGGCCACAATACCAAACATTAGATCAGCACTATTTTAAATTAGGTCCAACAAGACATAAGAAGAAGTCTTCTGGTGAGAAGCCGTTTAGTGAAAACCATGTCAATATAACCATCCATTCTGGAGGAGTAGCAATAAGATTTTCAAGATGGCCAGCATGGTGAATTTGGGGGCAGCAACATTTTCATTTAGGACCAACAAGACATCAAAAGAAGAATTAATCTATGAGTCGGGTTTTCATTTAGTTTTCATTCTTAAGCAGCTTAAAGTGTATGTTCTTGAAGATATGCTGTAAGCAGACAATAATATTCTTTAAATCAGAAAGTATTCTTGATAATACAGTATTTTTGATTAAATTTAAATTATACGTAATCAAGAACATTTATAATTACAATTGCTTGTGATTACTCAGAAAATTCAAATCAACTGCAGATGATTACAATCACAGACTATGAATACTTTAAATCTGACCTCAATTTTTTAACCTCCTAATCACGTCTACATGAGAGACGTTGGGAACAAGTCCAGCAGCCCAGATCTTAATTTCCTAGGAGGGACCAGAGAATGGAAAATTCCCCTCTAGGATATGCCAGATGAAGAAACCCTCCAACAAAAAACCTTACTGCTAGGCAAGGGCACAGTTGTCTGTGGCAATGGCACAGTTGTCTGCAGCAAGTGAGAAGACAGGTAGAGAAAGATTGAATTCAAGGGAGTACCTGGCACAGATTAATTCTGGTTGCCCTCACAAGTAGGAAAAGTGGTAGATCATGATACCACTGAGAGTGTTACATGGTATCATGAGAAGTCTTCTAGTGGAAAGTGCGTGTTGATATGACTTTAATTTGGAATAGAAACAACAGCAAGATTTTCAAGATGGATGCCATGGTGGCCATATTTGGTATCAGATGGGTACCATTTCCATTTACATGTAGTATCAACTAGATATCAAAAATGTCTCTTGGCAAAAGCAAAATGTTGATATGACCAACCATGTAGGAAAAATAGTGATAGTTTTTCAAGATGGTCACAGTGGCAGTCATACTGAATGTCTGAATGACACCATTAGGACCAATTGGACATCACTAGAAGTTGTTTAGCAAATGTCCTATGTTGATAAAACCATCATGTCTGGAGAAATAGTAATAACAGTATCTTCATGATGACCACTGTGGTGGTCATATTATATATCACTCATATAATCAGGGTGACACAACTTTCATTTTGAACCAACAGGGCTGATCAAATCCCATAACCTAATGTCCCTGACTGCATTTTCAAAGTCCAACAAGTACAATTTTCCAAAGCACTAGGCCAGAACAAGTGCTTCTTCCTATTTCAAAACAAGTCGGGCAATCACTAATTTTCATACTTAAATCACATTTTCAGCCAGCCATGCCCTCTGGGCATTCTGAATGCCTGAATCTAACCTCTCTTCATTTATTTATTCAGATCCCATCATACTACAGCAAGTGGTCATTGATAATAACTGTCCTATGTACACAAGATCTACAACTGCTAACTGCATATTAGGCTGAGCAACCAAATTGTACGCTAATGAGAACTCTTCGAACAACAAATCAGATACGACTAATTAGCATTGGTTTAAACTGCCTTGTATTTACTCAGCCCAGATACTCTAAAGTGATTCACCCAATGATTTCAATCCACTTTCAATGCACTGAAATTACTGAAAAGCACATTACCGATTCCTGTATGAACTGAACAAATGACAGTAACAAGTCTTTAATTATTTTTAATTGATTATAGAGGATCAACTCCAATAGGCAATATTGTGTTTGATGTGAACTGATTACATTAAATAAAGAGTGGTAGGTGTCTGAATGTTAACAAAATGTGTATTATGATCGCTATAGTAGAAGCAATTGTCAAATGAGGTGATCTTATCAGTTTTTGATAAAATGAGTTTACAATATTATTTTTGCAAGTACAGTCATAAGAAAGAGTCAGAGAAGGAAAAATTCATGTAAAAGTAGAGGGATAAAATGTATGGCTACCACTCAGTCTGAGGTAACTATTTCTCCAAAGCGACATAAGTCATACTCTGTGGAAGTAAAAAATATCAAATTTAACACAACTAAGAGACAAAGACATTGGCTTGAATTCACTGAATCTGAATGAAAGATGTTTTGCAGCTATTGCAAACAATTCCCCAAACTGACATGTGTTGGATATTAAACCAGTTTACCTGTTGGTGAAACTGACCAATTCATGATTTAAAAAATTATGTCTCATAACAGTTTTGGGCATGTGCAGAATATCCCTAAGTTGGAGTTGCAAATATACCACTAGGAATGGCCATTTTAAAATTAAATGTGAATGAAATGAGAAATAAAATAAAATGACTGTTATCTTAACACAGTTTACAGTCTAGTCAAATATGGAAAACCATTTTCCAATATGCAAATGCTGCCTGTACTCCAGAAGAACAGCGGTGGTAACTTTGGTGCTAATTATAAGAATAGGCTCTGGGCAAGTGCTCTGTCAATTGATAAAGTCTTTAGAGAAAAAGTTGGGGAAAGTCTGAATTCCAGTATGCTATGATATCTGTTACGTATATGTAATTAAACTGCTTGTGTGTTAGTTTTAAAATTCTTTTGTATTTTATTTTTGCTTCATTACATTTTATTGCAATGATTATTTTCAAGGATTCGATATTTTCTTTCAGTAATTCTATTTATCTAAAATGTAAAAGATGTTACATTAGCATTATTTTTAGTTCACCCTGGTGCGCGGTAGTATAAACACTACGCGAAAACGACTGGCTATTGCCAAGGTCATTTCGGTCTACGTATAGTCTGAATAAACAATGTTTTACTTTTAAATTTATTTCAGAGTGAGAATCTGGATAGGGCTGTTCTTGCTACATGACAAATTTCATTTTTCCTATTGCGTTGTTCAAGTGTTAAAAGACCACGTGACCTATCACGTGAGAACGGGATGATATTTTAGTTGGATTTAATACCCTTTCTGAGAGTTTTCAGTTAGTTGCATTTTTAAACCTTGAGGGCTAGAAAGGTTTCAACTGGTGAAACCAGATTGTTTTTGAAGTTCATTTGTTTTTGGAATTTAATCATTTATTCTCTAGAAAACCAAACGAGTGTAACTTTTTTTATAAAAATTCTGGGAGAAAGAAATTCAGTGGAAATTTATTCTGGAATTATTCGGAAACATAAACTGTGATTCAATTGAGGAATTGTTGCCATTTGTACAACGACCACATCTGACGTCATCGCCTTCCATATTGGAACGTCGTCGAGATTCAAACCTGGATTCTATTAGAACTATTTAGTGATAGGACTTGTATTTTTCAATCTTAGGATTAAATTTTGGATTATATTCACAAACCCTAAGTCCTATTTCCAATTTTTACACTGTTTTCTAGGGAAATAAATTATTTTGTTAAAATATACAAAGCTTGTTGACTTCACTCTTTTCTCTTGTTATTATTGTACGAGTCTACACGTAACATATCAGACAAGAAACAGTGAAATGTAGGTTGGAAAAGTGAATTTTCTGAAACCACTTGTCCTGGATGAGTGAGTGAAAATAAATTTCATCAGCCCTGAACAACTATACATTATAAGAAGTATTCTGTTGGAAATACCATGGTAATATTACTGTTCTTTTAGGAGAATTAGCAATAACAATATTTTCAAGATGGCCAATGTGGCAGTCAAACTGGACATCTGATTGGCCCATTTTCACTGAGGACCAACTAGATATCTTAAGTCTATTTGTGAAATCCCATAATGATATGACCATCCATTAAGGAGAATCAGTAACAAGATTTTCACGATGGCCATTGTGGTGGCAATTTTGCCCCATCAGATTAGCACCATTTTCATTTAGAATCAATGAAACAAGATAAGATAAATGTCTTCTGGTCACTTCTGGTCAAAATGCCATGCCAATGACTTTCTGTTCATGTGTAGCAGTGATAAGATCTTTAAGATGGCTGCTGTGGTGGCCATATTGAGCATTAAATCAGCCCCATTTTCACTTAAGACCAACTACACACTGTTAAAAATCTTCTGCAATTGGACCGTCAAAATCGGACAAAGAGTTTCTGCTAAACCATAAAAAACTTGTGTTCAAACTTCAGAAATAAATAACCTCATCTTATATGTAAAATGTACACTGCAGTAGGTGCCATAAAGCTTACATCTGCATGCATGACTTTTCATAAAATAAAGAGGAGGATTTTGAGCATACTGTTAATTTCACAGCTGTGCAGATTCCAGCCCTAAGAATAGGAGTCTCAAAAAGACCCTGCAGTATTTCAGAACATTACAATGTGTCTATTGTTACGGTAGCTATATAAATGTCATTTGATTGCTAATGCTCATTCATTGAAAAATATTTTGCATTGTTTATAAAAGCTTGAAAATCAAAGGTAACTGAGAACACTGATAATTCTGATTATCTTTTGTGTGTTATAACCAAAGCAAATCTCAATAGCTTTACCATGCCATTGCTGAATATTCTGTTCTGCTAGAAGGAATAAGAAAATAAAGAAAATGTTCTGCAAATGACTTCCAAAAAAACATCAGACAATATGATCAATGATGATTAACATAGGAGTTCGAATTTAAAAAAGTCTCAAAAAACTCTTGGCGCCATTTTTTTTTACACATGGGATATAATAAAATACAAGTGTTCCAAAACATCACAGAAAATATGATGGATTGAAGTGTGTCGAATGGAGCTTATCATAGCAAGTTATCAAAGCATACTCGTATGTGGGAACAGGCAATCAATTAACTTAATTTACTGAAATCTGGCCTACCTTATAAATTCGCTTATAAGACAAGTCCAGCTGCAAACTGCACAGACCCAGATCGGCTGGCACACTAAACAACAATGCAATGCCTCTATGCCATATGATGTTTTTAAAGGATTCTGTATGTATACAGTATATACTCGCTTATAAGATGAATCCAACTACATGCTGTATAGACCAAGATCTGCCGGCACATTTGGCTCTGTGCAGTTTGTTAGAAGTAATCAGTAGAATAAACAAAACAGACCCTGATCAGCAGGAGCATTATGCCTTGGCAGATCAGGACTTTTGTTGTTTGCAGTTTGACTCGACATATAAGTGAGTAGATATGGTATGTGACATCAATTAATCCCTATACAATCACATGGGCTGTTTCATGACCACCACACTAAATGAATGCTACTTGCTTTGTAAATGCAGATCAAAAAATAGGGAAGTTTGCAGAAAAAAAAATTTGCATAGCAAGGGTTCAGCTGCTGGTGCATTATTCATGCGTCTAGAATTAAAAATCTCTTTACTTTATTATGTGGATTTTGGCACCCCTGAAAACCCTGCAGATAGATCTCATGAACTGATTCTTACTTGCAAGTTGTTACATGCATCTTTTGTAAAATGATTCTGATTCAAAATAATTGTAAAAGTCAACAGAACACATCAGCAATAAGAAATAATAGCAGCATACTTGATTGCACAGAGTAAAACACCATGAATGAATTCTATTCCATGTACAAGCTGGAGAAATATTTTACTTATCTACATGAAATATGACTATCTTTCACAAGGCGGCCATAGTAAACAATAATTTTGCTGCGTAAATTGTGCTTTTAACTGAATATGGGTTTTGTTTTTACTGGTTATAAAGGCACTTTTAACACAGTATTTGCTTATCATGGCAAGGAAATGGGAGCTAAGTGCCTTCCCATGGACACACACAGAGGCTTGCCTGGGTAGGTATCTAGCATGCCACCATTGGATTCCAAGTCAGACACTCTACCAACTGAGCTACCATGGCACTTTTGCATGTGAGAAGAATGCAGACAAAAGTTGACTCAAATGATCAATTTTTTTGTTGGGTTAATTCATTTATAATTAGTATATTATATGGAAACTATATAGTTTAAAATTACTAAAATAAAAAAGAAATATTTTTCTATTTGAAAAGAATAGAAATCGTGCAAAATAGTGGCCAAAGAAATCCTGACTTGGCCCCTTTAGAAACCATTAAATGGCTACTGGCCTAATATACATTAAGCCTATACTGAACGTTGCTGAGTAATTCAAATCTTGAATAAAAGACAATTGTGCAAATAAACTTTAGTTTATTTTCCAAGGTAAAATGAAGGCGATGTTTAGCACTGGGGCATCATGCCGCAGACATGTAGCATCATGTCCCATCCAGTCACATTATCATGACACCAGGCCAACCAGTCCTAACACTAACTTCTTAATGCTGAGCGCCAAGTGAGGCAGCTGTTAGTACCATTTTTGAAAGTCTCTGGTATGACTCAGCTGGGGTTCGAACCCGTGACCTCCCGCATCCGAGGCGGACACTCTACCACTAGGCCAGCGGAGCGGTTGGAATCAGTTATGACTTGACTGGATTAAATTTTGATCAAATATTGGTGTTTGCTTGATTGCCCATCAAATTACAGTCAATTAGACAAAAGTGAAAAATTATTGTGACTATTGAAGCCAGTTGTCAAAGGTAAGTGAAAAACATTTAAGTGCATTTTATTGCCGATTAATTTGCTTCAATCACTGAAACTTTAATAAAATATTTGAGTTTCAATTAATGTATAATTCAGTAAAAAGTTACCAGATATTATGCTCAGTGATTTATTTCATGCTTTGGAGTGACTCAATATTAAATAATGAGATGGAATGATTTTGTCATATTACTATTACATTTATGAACTCTTAAATCTCCATGGCTCAGTGAAGTATATTTTCTTTTCTGTCTCAGCCTCAAAAATGGCCTGCCAGTCTTGCATAATCAGAAAGAGAAACACTTCTACAAAAATCACTAATGGGTCTGTCTCGCCATCTGCTTGTATGTTTCTTACAATTTTATAATGCACAAGTGTTTCTCTTTATTCAACACGAGACAAGAAATCTTAAACATCAGCTTACTTCATTAAAATGAACAATCCCAGCAATAAGCTCTTGACTATCAAAAACAAATGACTCTTGAGATTTCAGTTTTGACTCCAGAGATTTTCATTTTTCATCACATTCAAGATTTGGGGTCAAGGGTCAAATGACTCTTCACTTTTGAAATCTACAGAGAAACCTGCTGCTGCCAAATTGCACAAGATCTTTTCACAAGTGCATAAATGACAAGGAACAGAAAAAGGAAATATTTTAAGCAATGTAATTATTCAAAACTTTTACATTATGATTACAAGTTAAAGTTTTAATTTCAGATGATTTAGCAGGTTTGAATTAATTTCCTTGTAAACCAGTTCAATGTTCCATGGTTTACATTTTGCTGTTTCTTTACAAAAAGCTGCAGAGTTTTCGTGGTAGGCAAACACCCCCAAAAATGCTGATTTGAATATTTGTTTCAGCTCTAATAATCAAGGTGTGATATTTCACATAAATGAGGGGAAGTTTCACAAAAATCCCTAAAAGCTTGCAGGTGGATGGGTAACTGGCCAAAGAGGGGATGGGTGGCATGTTCCTACCACTCTTGGTTGATACCTATGACTACCAACATGGTCAGTAATGACAGAAATAGCATAAATGACAAACAACAATTCTTGGAAAGGGATAGAATATTTTCACTCCAAAAAATACAAATAAAAACTCATTAAGGAAATGATAAAATAACTAACAATTCACAGGGCAATCTGGATGGCAGTGGGGTCTAAGGTGATCACCTTTACAGTTCGCTGACACCTCACCTCTGTGTGGGTTTGAGTCTTAAGTTTTGCAAACATGGTTATGTGCGAACATTTGTCAATAGCTTTTTGTGGGTTGTGGTTTTTCTTAGGGTTTTCCCAAGCTCTTCTTCCACAAAATATACTGGTCACCATGTACAGCTTATCATGTGCTGGAAAATGACATTAAACCTGTAATAAAATTAACAATTCATCTACAACGATCATCAAGGCATTTGATATACTTCTGCAGGCTTAGCTATCAAAACTTACCCACCAAATCCAAAAGGGGTTGGGCCACACTATAAAGGACTGACACCTCATTTCTATCACACAGAGCCCCCTACCTACCACTCCAACACCAGTGGGCAGGGGCTCATATCCCTGCTTGCAATTAACCTATAAATCATGTATCATCATCATCAATCCCTTAACCCATGAGGTCGTTGGGGCACCAAAGTTGATTTTACATCCGATTCTCTCCATCTTTCCCTGTTCTCGACTGCCCTTTGGGAATCTCCAAATCCCATGCCTGTCCACTCCTTAATGTTGTCTTCCCACGTCTTCTTCTGTCTGCCTCTTCTTCTGCACCCTTGCACTGTGCCTTGCAAGATTGTTTTTGCCAGTCCAGATGATCTTGAGACATGACTGTACCACTTCAATTTGCGCTTTTTTTACAGTGGTCAAGAGGTCCTCATAGGATCTGATGGATCATTGAATCCTGTTGTGGACTTCTTTGTTGGTTACATGGTCAATGTATGAGATGCCCAAGATCTTGCGGTGGCACCTCATTTTGAAGGTTTGAATCCTTCTTTTAGATCTGATGTGAGCATCCATGTTTCACAAGCATACAGAAAGATGGATACGACAATCGAGTGCATCAGCCTTATTTTGGAACCAAAAGCAATGTTGGTATCTTTCCATGTTGGTCTCAACCTTGTTATTGCAACTGTTGTCTGGGCAATCCTGTAAAATAGTTCTGGTTTGGAGCCCTCATCTGTGATAATTGATCCCAAGTACTTGAAGCTTGTGACTCTTTCCAGCTTCTGTCCACTGACCTTTATTTCTTCACTGATGCCATTTGTGTTGTTTGTATGCACTATACAATAATACTATTATTTAGCAGCTATCTAGTTTATAGGTAAACTGTAAGCAACAATATAAGCTCCAACGCACCAACCTATCTCATGGTGTTATGACCCAAATCCCTGGGTATAAAGCTATACAATTATACATTTCATACATCTGAGGTACAAGCATAGTAATTATTGGGGGGGGGGGCATAATGTTCTTACCTTCAGAAACATTATGTGAGGCCAATCAAATATTGGATGATATAATAACATTAAATGTCATACTGGTTTTATCAGCATCAGTCTGACCTACTAGAGATACAAACAGTATATGTTCATAATTCTGATTAGATCAGCATTAATGTGTTTTATCAATTATGATATTCAGTTTCAACTCAAATCCTGCGAACTCCGTTAATGACCATTAATGAATCTCAGAACACCATGCTATATATCCAGTGGTAATTCATGCTTTCAAGCTCGACAAAGAAACAGCTGACAGGCTGTAGCCTTCTTTGTTGCCACACGAGGTTTATTCCATTAAAAACTGAAGGGGTGTTCCTTATAGTTTGCAATATCTTTCGTATGAACCAATAAATTTGTGACTTTTCTCATTTATATGACTTTTCATTATGTCTACATTTGTAGGATAATATCCAATATGTTAATGACGCTCACATAAACAGAATGAGTAGTAATACTAAAGCTACATACGTACATAATCCCTCTAGCCATGGACACCAAGAAATCTATAACAGTAACAACTCAGAAACCTGTCGATCTCTGTAAATTACAGCCCTTCAGTTGACCTTATTTTAACTATAAATATGCATTTTAACGTATTTTATACACCCATCAATATCTATCTCTTTGAAATGAACTTAAACATCAGTCTTACATCGAAACAAGCTGTTCTTGTGAGACAAACGTCAAGCCATGATTCACCGAGAATGAGGATCGAAAAATCATGGAGGAATCTGTGTTTCCTGTTCTTGTTGTGACGTCACGTTCGACATTCCTATATGCATACATACAATCGATAGGGATTGTCGTGCCTAATCGGAAACAGTGCATTAGTGTGGAATATATTAATTATTTAAAGTATTCTTCCTGTGAATTCTAAGAACTATTAAAGAAACTTCCTGAGGTCGGGTTTTCTTGTCGAATAAGAACACATACTTGATTAAGACAGTCAAGGGATAACAAGCAAGAATACAATGAGAGATACTATTCTTTTGTCTCCAATAGAGCATGAAATGATTAAAGCGGAGAATATCAATCAGACAATGCAAATAACTAGTAATTGCTCTTTTGTTAAATGCATCCTCCTGATAAGTGCATACATTTTACATAATATTATTATTTTCAGTTGCTAAAATCCATATAAGTTTGTTTAATTTCAAGTGTTTTAAATTAGGACAGATCATACATAGACTGACCCTCTCTTTAGCTTATGTACAGTCAGCAAGGAAATTAATTTCATATTCAGTTTCAACAGTAAGGCGGTGTTCACATTACCTCTGAGATAACAGAGCATTAGGACGCGTAACTGCACGAATCTCATTTAAGTTTAATGAAATTGATTGAAAGTGCGCTTTCTACGAAATTTATATATACTTATGATTCCATGCAAATATTTGTCTCAAATTCGAAATAATAAGATTTTATCCTCTTTATATATTGTGGCCTTTTCTTTACACCAAACAGTATTTAACGACTGTGTCATACTTTAAAACACACACACACACACACACACACACACACACACGAAGAAAGCTTGTTTGTCTTGTTTGCTGAAATAAGATAACATCAGCATGTAGATTTATAGTGTTCAATATTGATAACATCATGTAGGTTACAAAATGAAAGCTGCAAGTAAGCTGTTGCCCTTATGTGAGTTGTAATAAATTAATGTTCCATAAAGACAAAAGATGGCGCAGTGAAATCTGACTGAAAGCAACCAGACTCATGTATATTGCAGATTCTAGTAACAGAGTACTGATCTACCGATCCGATACGAGCCACAAAATCAACGAAGTAGGCATGCCGTATGTCGCTCTCGATGAAGTATTTGATGAATAATTAATATTTACTATTAAATAAAATAAAATCAATGCTTCTATATCTCTGATTTTTTTGTAATATCATTTTTCTTTTAATGAAATTTTTTATTACCGATAAAGAAACGATCTACCATCTCCACCATTCTTCAATAACTCTAGCACACCTGTTTACCATATTTTCTGTCGATTAATTAAACATCAAATCACAGCTTAGTTATACAAGGAATGGAAAATAGACTATATTTTTTTTTATTAAAAAAAAAAATGTATGGAACACTCTTTCTCTCACATGTTTGTAGGTTATGGCATTTCAATATACGAGTCCCTGATGAAATAAATGGTAAGAACAACAAATGTGCTGATTAACTAGTCCAAACTACACTCACACTGGAACAAAAGTCAGTCCATTTTTTCTGCCTCTACCGCCCTCCTCCTAGTAGAAAAAACAAGCTGACAGAATCTTTCTTTTGGGAGCAGTTTCCGAATCTCCTGGAGTATGGAAATTCGATAGGTGGCAACCTGATTATTCTTGGAGATTTCAACTTTCACTTTGACTGTCCTGGAAACCCATGCACATCAAAACTCCTAGATTCCATTCACGTTTTCAACCTCAAACAGTCAGTTAGCCAATCCACCCATAAACATGGTCACATTTTAGACTGGATTCTTTACAGACCTGATGATAATACTCTTCAGTCCTCCCTGGTGTCCCACGAACTTTCATCAGATCACCTCTGCATTATATGCCATCTTGACGTATCAGTCCCTAACCCTCCACCTTTATTCGCTACTAAGAGAAACCTCCGTATGATAAACAGAACCAAACTAATGCATGACATCCAAGCAAACCTAACAACTAGCTTACCTACTACAGCAGAACAACTTGATAGCTGCCTTCGTTCATTGCTTGACAAACATGCCCCAGCAACCAAGTGCAGAGTAGCAATTCAGAAGTGTGCTCCGTGGTATAGCAGTGTTAGGGACCAGCATCGCACTGCTAAAAGAGACCGCCGTAAAGCTCAGAGACTTTGGCTTTCCACCAGACTCACTATTCATAAGCAGATCTATGATGCCGCTAAGAAGAATGTCACAAACATAGTCCATGCAGCTAAATCAGCCCACTACAGTACTAAAATCATGGAAAGTTTCAGCTGCAAAGAGCTATTTGAGATTACTAACAAGCTGATGTCAAGGAACAAATGTACACCACTTCCAGCTACCTTCTCTCTAGTCGACCTTCCGGACCTGTTTGCAAATTTCTTCCGTGACAAAGTACAAACCATAAGAGATAAACTTGACAACACAATTTCAGTTGACTCGTCGTCACCATACAGTTGCGATACAGAATTTCAGTGGCAACCGTTAGCAGCATTTGAACCTGTCTCTATGGATTTAGTACGTACAATTGTGATGAAGAGTGCACCAAAGTCATGTGAACTGGATCCGATTCCCACGTCACTGCTGCTAGAGTGCTTGGATCCAATATTGCCTTCACTAACTGATGTTATTAATACCTCTCTCGCATCTGGGGAATTCCCATCATTTTACAAAACTGCCATTGTAAAGCCTCTGCTGAAGAAACCAACACTCGACCATAATGATTTAAAGAACTACCGCCCAGTTTCTAATCTCCCATTCATGTCAAAAATCTTAGAAAAAGTTGTTCTATCCCAAATTGTATCTCATCTGAATTCAAACAGTCTTTTTAGCAATGTACAGTCTGCATATCGCCCTTGCCACAGTACTGAAACTACTCTTCTGAAAGTAGTCAATGACCTTCTGTCTGCTTTGGATGGCGGAAAGATTACAGTCCTCACTCTCCTTGACTTGTCTGCAGCATTTGACACAATAGACCATGATATATTACTTCACCGTCTCCAGCATGTATTTGGCATTCACAATACAGCCTTACTATGGTTCAAGTCCTACTTGGTCAACAGGACACAAATTGTGTCCGCAAATGGAAAACACTCCAGCCCAGTTGATCTATGCTGTGGTGTTCCACAGGGGTCTGTTCTTGGACCTGTTCTCTTCATTCTATACACTCAGCCACCCTCAAGTGTCATAGATCATCATCCAGTGTCTCACCAATTGTATGCTGATGACACCCAAATATACAAATCTAGCCATCCAGCTGAAGTTGAAGCTACCATCCAAGGTGTAGAGAAGTGCATTTCCGATGTGAAATCATGGATAACATGTAACAAGCTGCAGATGAATGATGATCAAACTGAAGCCATCCTGATTACAACATAAAGACTTTCTCATTCACATCCTTTACCTCAGACAATAAATATCAGCAACACCAACATTAAATTCACACAGTCAGTACGAAACCTCGGTGTTACTCTTGACTCTCTCATTGCATCAACATGTCATGAACATATGCAAGGCTGCATATCTTGAGCTGAGACGCATCAGCTCCATTCGCAAGTATCTTTCAGTTGATGCCACTAAAACACTTGTGTGTTCCTTAGTACTTTCAAGACTGGGCTATTGTAACTCAATTCTGTCTGGTTCATCTCAATATCTACTCTAGAAACTTCAAAAAGTTCAAAACACAGCTTCTCGGATTATCCTTAGAGTACCACGATC